>BMAO01015841.1:75279-188808 GCA_019973975.1 Trichonephila clavata
TCACAATGCCATCAAAAAATACCAAAATATCTAATTTTGAGGCCGATTTACACCTCCACGCAAGAACACTTCATCTCCATGGTTCATTGATCCAATTTGATTCTTGGGATTAAGTTTCAGAAAATTCAAAATTGACAGCAAATTGATTGCGATGGCGGAAAATTAAAACATTTTGGTTCTGATGGGCACATAATAGTTTGTAAATGAAAAAATGAGGAATTTATTTATGTGGAACAAGAACTCTTCCATGGAGGTGGAGCAGTTCTTGCATGGGGGTGTAAATCGACTTTAAAATTAGGTAATTTGGTTTTTTTATGGTATTGTGAATCATCAGCTCTATTTTAATATTTTAAAGTGGAATTTTAAATTATCCGCCAAAAATTTGGATATAAGAGACTACTTCCTTTTTTAACAGGATAATAACGCCAAGTGCTCTGATCTCAATGTACGCCGCTGGTGTCTCTATAACTGTCCAAAATTCTGAAAAAAACCTCCTTAATCAATTCATTTAGCCCAGTAGAACATATGTGGTGAGAATTTGAATTAAAAAAAAAGAAAACATGACATATAAACACGCAATGGGAAGTAAAAACAATAATCACAGAAGCATGGAGGAAAACCGATGCAGAAATTACAAAAAACTCATTAATTCTATACCAAAACATTTAAAAGTTATTGTGGACACTAAAAGATATCTTACTAAGTACTAAAGTAAGAAAGAAATACAATATTTAAAGCTAAGTTGAGATTTTTGTTAGGTGTACGAAGACTTTTGTGGCGTAATTTTTCAATAGCTTTTTGGTTATTAATTTTTAAAAATAATAGTTATATCTTTTTTTAAAAAAATAATTAAGTCCTTCTATTAAGAACAAGTTGCAGATTTCATAAAAAAATTACAATTCAATATATTAATTTTTATTAGTCGAAAACATTAAATTTGATAGGAAATTGCAAGTGTACGAACACTTTTGGGGTCCACTGTATTTCTCAAAGAAATTAATTTGCTTATTAGCTATTGGTGGCAAACTTCGGAATTTGAATTATGCTCAAGTTAAAAGGATAACATATCCTCTCCAAATTAATTCGTCAATCGAGAATTTAGAAAACGAATTTCATTCACCAAAAGATAGCTCTAATTATTCCCCACAATAAATCTTTGGAAAGAATTAGGACTCAAACTCGTGACCTGATTTTAACATCGAAGACCTCGAAAGTATAACATTGTATTTTAAAAACTAGAATCCTCATTAAATGTTTCTAATATTTTTTTCTTAAGAGGAGCCTTATAAAGATTTATTTTTCAAAACAAATTAAACGATTTTTTCTCAATAAATGTTTAACAAGAATTTATGCACGAATTTAAACGAACACGAAAATAGACTTTTAAAAATTTTTCATTAAAATCGTAAAAAATAATAGCTTACCATGGCAGTGCCAGAAGAAGTTATAGGGTAATTTTTCGAATTTGTTATATTGTAGAGAAAGTGACTTCATATGGCACTGGGTTAGAAAATCAGGAAGTTTGACTAAGAAGTTATGGTTCAGCCTTAGGTCCATCAGATTGCAACAGGAAAATATCCTACAGAAGTAAAGTAACTTAATTAAATTTAATTAAATTGAATGTTATTAACATGGTTTTAATGCAGAAAATTTTCCCCATTAAAATATGGGATAAAATTTTCAAATAAAATTATAACTCTCTAAAAACGATTTTAAATAAAACGATTTAGATAATTTGAAAAAAATTCAGATTTCAAACTGTTAAGTTAAATAAGTTAATACCCAACTGAATCGAGTTAAAAAGACACTTCATTAATGTTTATTTACATTTAATATTTAATTCCTAACCGTCAACAGCATTTTTTCCAAAGAAAAAATAACTATCTATAATTCAGTTTTTTGCTAATAAAAAAGAAAGATACAATAAATAAACATTTTGTTCTCATTTGCAGACAAAAAAAATCTCTTCTTTTTTATGTTAACAGAATCTTTTGTCTCTTGCCATTTTGTTCTTATTTGATCTAAAATTCCTTTATATATTTTCATACTATATATGCTTGATTTACATAACAATTTTTTCCAAGCATGATTAGATAAGAAAAAAAAGAGAGTTATTTCTTCAGAAAAGCAAACATTCAATAAGAATAAAACTGATCAAAACTAGTACTTTTTTTTAAAAAAATACTAATATTCACAATAATGTTTACATGTTAAAAGAGATTGTGTTAAAAAGAAATCATGTTTAAGCATTAAGTCTAGAATGAAGTTAACTTAAAACTTTAGCATTTAATTTCTTTTTACCATATTCTTGGAAATTTCAAACATAAGGAATAGTCCCAAACAATTTTTTATATAATTTATTAATTGCCACCTAGAGAATGAAACAATTACTTTCAAAAGCTTACATTGTTTCTATTTCACTTCTATTTTATTTACAGTTAAAAAAAGCAATGAGAATAGATTAAGTAATTAAAGAAATAAAAAAAACAGGAAATGCTTACTCAGTAGGAACGTGGGATAGGTGATTGTGGTCTGCTAAAATTGTGTGTAAAGATTTCGCTTCTGTAATCCATTCTGGTAGATACTCGAAATTGTTGCTGTAAAAAGAAAACGAAAAGATTTATCACTTTGCTCAGTACAACTTTTCGAAAGATTTTTTGATAAATTCCTAGAGGAGTTTCTCAAATAACGGAGGACCCCCCCCCCTCCCCCCTGGTACATTATACAACTGTTTATACTCCTATTCATGTATAACATTGATACAACTATTCATACTCATTGCTGAAATTGTAAAACTGCAGTTTGAATGTATTATGTAGTTCTCTAAGTTGGCATCATTTATCGACTTGGTGACTATGTGGATGCTTCTGGAAAATACTGGAGAAATCTATTATATCACAGTCTATGACGTAAGCGGAATTTTCGGGAAACGGCAGAAATGTTGGGGGGGGGGCTAGGCAAATTGTTCTAGGAGCTCCTCTTCATTTAAATTCAACCGTTTACGACCCATTTATGCAAACTATATCTTATGGATAAATAAATTTATTAAAGCATCCCGATGAACTTTTTTATAGAGAGGGATAATTCTTGAATGTTTTTGCTTTATCATCAAATATTTTCCCTTTATTTTGTATATATGTGTGTGTTTGAAAACTGTTTAAATATCCCTTTTAAAAATAGCTACGAAATAGTGATTACATTTTAATTCTTACAATTTTAACTACCTATTCAGTAGCCTATCCTGTATAGTGCTTAACGACGCTGATTGCTGTGCCGTAGGACCTGGGTTCGAATCCCGGAGAAGGCATGAATGTATAGTGCCTTTGTGGCAGGGGGTACTCCAAACAGTAGTCGAGCCGCAAGTGCTCTCGTGAGGTTGGTGAAAGGGGAAGAGAGGTGGGAGGCCCCTGACCACCCCTATAGTATTCTTCCTCAAAATTAGGGTGGGAAACGTACTGTTACTTGCATGGTGCTCAAATCTATGGCTAACGACAGGCAATGATGAATTTCGTGGGCCTCGATCTAACATCGTCACACGGGTGGCATTAGTAACAACATAACCTATTCAAATGTAAATCAAACAGTACTTTAAATATTGCATTTAATTTTTTTTAGCATTAATTATTTGATAGACATTAACTCATTATTTTCAGTTCATTAAATTTATTTGGATTTCGCATAGTTAATTTTTATTTTGTAGTTTGAACTTTAAAAGAAAATTACTCATTAAATTTTGTCATTCTTAAATAGAAATTCCCGAATGTAACAATATAAACGTGTGTGCATAAAAACGGAATTTTTTTTTCCATTTCCTCACTTCATGCAAACAAGAACAGGTTCCTTTGTGTATGTTTTCCATACGAATTTTAGTACACTTTAGCACATAGCACGTGTTAATTAAACGTAAATTTTTAAAATATCTTCTCAGAATAAGTTGGATTTGAAAAGAGTAACAAAAATTTTAATTTTAAATTATACTTTTAAATAAATAAAAGATAATAATAAACAATTCCAACTATCTACAATAATTTTTGAAGTAGAAAATGTATATCTAGGTTTTGATCTGAGTTGAATATATGTATATTAGTACAATTTCTCAGAAAAATATATAAGCAATTGAAAATTGGAGAGAAGAATATAGCATTTTTTTTTTCATAAAATACTTACTGTGAGATGTCAAGTTTTTCAAGGTATAGTGGAACTTGTTTGCAAGTAATTATCTCTAAACCTGTAATCAAAGAAAGGAAAAAATTCTATTGAAAGGATAGCATAAAAATTAAATTCGAATTAATAAATTTTATTCATAAACTATTACTATTATCATGGAACAAATGGAGTATTTCGTAAACATAACAATTTCAATGCAAAAATAAAAAGTTGCATTTTTGCGAATCGTTTAGTAATTAAAATAATAACTGAAAAATATTAACACTGTTTAAACAGGAAGGCACACAAAAACTTCAGGAATCCTTAACGTTATCAAGATCTACAAATTTGACTCTGACCTACAGTATTTGTTCTAAGCCCAAATTAATCTCTAAAAAAAATTCTATCTGCTCTTCTCACAAATTCTCAATAACCAATACAGTAGAACGTCGTTTTATCTGAACGTTTATTATACGGAGGGTCAAATATCCGAACCAAAGTCCGGATCCGTTTTCGAGCAGTGCAATGCTCAACATTTGTTTTCTGTGAGGCCAAAAGTGACGGAAAAAACGCAAGGTGAGGGATATTTGGGGAATTTCAGCTGTGTGATTTGGTTAACATCTGAACGGAATATTAGGTCATTTTATTTCCAAGTGAAGTGGTGTACGGGCTCTTTTGTTGAGTTTTGTTGATGTAGAAACCTGGATGGCAGGCGATGCAGAAGACTGTGGATTTCAAATGCTAAATGATGACGAGATTGTAACTTCCGTGCAAGAATAATTCGACCCTGTCGACGATGAACCATTAAAGACGAGGACAACAACAGTGAAAGTAGCAAATGCTGATGGGCTTCTGCGTTAGAGACAGCTATGGAGTGGTACGAACAACAATCAGAGTGTTCTTCTAATAAACTACTGCTGCTGAAGAGAATCGGAGACCTTGCATTGAAAAAACGAAGGTGTACAAGGGTAGAGCGAATAATTGATTATTTTCCACAATCAAGGTAAAATTGCGTCATTTTACACCTATTTTGCTTTATCTTCAAGCACGTTTCCCGCATGGGATGATTTTCAATATATATATAGTGTCCAGTATCATAAACTGCATGGACCGCATTCGGTTTTCGGTTATCCGAACGGTGTCCGGTCCCAATTGATTCGGATAAACGGCGTTCCAATGTAATGATATTCTCTAAATATCCAATAATATTGCTCCTTTTTTAAAAAAAAAAGAATATTTTTATGTATTACAGTAATTGTTCAAATTCACACATTTCTCAATTTTTTTCCGTAATTGCCGCATAACCAGACATTTTTTATTATTTTCAGATTCCTATGCGTTTCTTTCTTAAATTTACGTTTTATTCGTGCAATTGGCTGAATTCATATGACGTCATATTCACATGATAAATACAAAATCACGTGTTACAAGCCAAATAAACGATTTTTTGAAGAATCTTAACAATCAATGTATTAAGCCGGCTGGGTATCGTAGTTGGTTTGCCGCTGGCCTTGTAAAGCCAAGTTTGCGGATTCGATCCTGACCCAAGTAGGTGAATTTTTATGATGCAGAAAATCGACAACCTCCATGTCGTATGATCATGCAAAATACCCAGAGTACCTGTTTGGCTTGGGTGCTCTCGGTAAAATTAAATTCCTAGTGCCATTTCGCATTGTCAGAGCTTAGGTGTTGCCCTCTGGAGAGGAAATCTGCCATCAAAATTATATTGAGTGATTGGTATTCCACCTGTATGGTGTTGCACTAAAAACTGATTCCAGCTCCCAGAAAATGTATTAGGTCTGCAAAGATTTCTTCCAATCCGCAGCCCCATTAGAAATAAAAAAAAGTAATTATTGTAATAATAATTTTTGAAAGAAGATTTTTAAAAGAAAATTTCTATAAAAAGCAAAAGTTGGCAACTGTGATGCTCCTGAACTGATTAACTGGAAAAACGTAATTTCATTTACCACGTGACTATGAAGGTATTAATTGATAACACTGATAAATAGTTACGAAACGGGAGCATATGAAAATAAATTGAATGTTGTATTTACCATATTCGTATAAGGTGATTATGAATTTTATCAATTAAATCTAGCTTAATCGATCAGAACGATTAATCGGCTTAAATTAAATAAAATGAAAGCATTTATCCCATTCTCCTTTTTATTTCTCAGAAATTCATATTTTTCTCTATTAATCTCGAAATAGCTATCACATTTATCATACAGAGAAACTCTGTCTATTAACCCGATAAGTAAGCAGTTTGCACAGCTGCTCGATCGTAAAAAGAGAAAAAAATATTTCCTAAGGAAACTTAATAGGCTATATAGCTTGAAGGAAAATATTCCAAGATAATAATAATAAACTATAATTAAAATGAAAAAATTTTTATTTGCATAGTGTCAGCGACAAAGAATAATTCTGAAAGTTTTTTAATGAAATAAAAATTTAATTAAACACAGTGGCGCAACAGCTAATGAAGGTCAAGGTCTACGTAGCCCTTCTCAGTTTTCATGACCTTGAGCACTGAGGTGCATGAGCAGATGGTCCGGTCAGGTGGTCAGTCTGACGCGAAATTTTCCAGTATTTATTTCCCAAGCAAGCTTGGTACTCATTTATCAACCAACTGAAAAGATGAAAGGCTGAGTTAACCTTGGCCAGCCAGGGGTTTGAACCTCCGAATCTGCGGCATAAGAGTGCGATACACTATTACTCAGCCACCAATAAATATTACCGTACTTGAAATGGAAACAAGTATTTAATATTCTTTAATAAAAAAAAAATTTATATAAAGTTTTGAAGTTGGCTTAGAAACTCTTGAAAAACCGTTTTTTCCCCCTTTCTTTACCCCGCTATGTATGATAGAATATAATTTTAAACATAAATGCATACGCACCCACATTGATTCGAATTCTCTCTTTCTAAAACTGATTGAATCCCTCTTAAAAAAAAAAGATATCAATCATTGGCATTTCCAAGTAATTTTAGCGCGTTTTTCACATGTTGTATTTTACAATAATGCAACTAATGAACTTTTTACTAACAGAAAGTAGTGTACTGTACCACTCCTCTAAATGTACTACTACTGAGCTGAAAAGAAAAAATTCTGGGAAAATTTTGTGGAAAACTCGGGAAAATTTTATAGAAAACTCAAGAAATTTTTGTGGAAAACTCGTGAAAATTCGGGGAAAACTTGGAGGAAAACTCGGGAAAATTTTGCGTAAACTCAAGAAAATTTTGTGTAAACTCAGTAAAATTTGGAATAAATTTGGTAAAATCCCAAGATATAAATCTTGTGGAAAATTCCATGGAAACTCGGGAAAGTTTGAAATATTTTATGGAAAATTTGGTACGATTTTGTTGAAAACTAGGTAAAATTTGAGAAAATTTTGTTATAAACCAGCGAAATTCAGGAAAATTTGTAGGAAAATTCGGGAAAACTATGGGGAAATTTATATAGGATTCGGCTCATCTAGGGCACGAATGCGACCCAATGCCGAAAACCCGAGGTCAATGGGCTGCTTATTGGCTGAGAAAAAGGTATGACAAAATATGGAACGAAGACGAAGACGAAATTTGCGTCCTAATAGCGCTTTTGTTCCACTACGTGAAAAACGCGCTAAAAAAAATTCCCATTTTTATTTCTCAATTCTATATTGTATACCGAATGAATAGTTACCTATCAGATATAAAACTTGATGATATTCCACAATCTTTCTTTAAAGCCAATTTTATAGCTTACATCTTGGAGATAAGATTAACTACTTCAATATTAAAACAGGTAGACTTTTTTAAAACTGACAATATTCAGTATCACCTGTATCTCGATTTAACTAAAGAAATCACTCTGAACATAGTAAGATGACATAAAAAGTGGGATTCTGTAAAAAAAAAGCTAGTCTGAAAATCGCGAATAAGGGTATTTATGGTGCTGTACAATGCAAAAAGTGTTACAAAAAATAAATAAATAAAGCTACATGTAGAAAATAACAGTAAAGTATTAAATTGTTCACTATATTCGTTTCCCCATCCAAGAATTCGACCAGATACAATATGACCATCGTACATTTTTTGCTCACAATATCCTACGGCAGTAAGCAATTTTATTTTATAAGAAATATTCCATGCTGCCTGCAAATATGTGTACCGACAAAAGCTCCAACACAACGATTACAGCTGCAACATTTGTTATAACCTCTACTGGCACAGGGTTATACCAGGGTTATTTTTTATGTAAGGTCCGTTAGCGTGTATAGTTCCCTAGTTCGCACGTACGCCGCAACGAGTTTCTGCGTCACTGACCAGCATCCTTTGCGAACACGCTCGCGCCATTTCCAGCTTTGTAGCAATCGTGTAAGCTTCGCTGTGCGTCTTTAAAATGTTTAAGGTGATTGAATCGCATGCCATGTGGGAGATAGGTCTGTTATCAATTTTTTTGACTGCAAGAAACATGTCGGCTGTAGACATTCCTCGCCAGATAACAGAAGTTTATGATACTGAAACAATGAATGACAGCAAAATGGTCAGGAAGTTTTAAGAGAGCCTCACACTTCTGGAACGGTTCGAGACTTAATCGAATCTTTTAGCTGGAAAGTTCAGGACCATGCACCATACAGCCTCGACCTTGCTCCCAGATATTTCCACCTTTTCCGGTACCTCAAATACAGTCTTGGCGGGGGGCGCTTCAGTGACAACGAAGATGTGAAAGCGGCCATGAACTCTTGGCTGTCCGACCAGGCGGCAGACTTCTTCGAAGAGGGTTTTCAAAACTTAGTTCTAAGGTATGACAAGTGCATTCATAAACTCGGCAACTATGTAGAAAAATAGGTAAAAGTATGCATAATCCTAAAATAAAAGTTTTTGAAGCAAAATATTGTCGTTATTTTTTTTAACGAACGGACTTTACTTAAAAAACAGCCCTCGTATTCTCTGCCAGAGCGAATTGCCAGTGACTATTTTTTTTGAGCTTCTAAATCATTTGTTTCAAAGCATTAAGCTATGAAGCCCCCTTAAGTAGCTTCTGTTGTGTTGTAAGATAACAAAAAGCTGTGGAGGATTAAGATAATATCGCTTCAGCTGAGAGTATGTCTGAGAGCTGTCGACATGTTTTCATAGCCCAAATTACTAGCACAACTGTCACTTATAAAAGCATAATTTTGAATTTTGTTTTCATACCCGTATTTTATACTGATTCTTAATTTAGTTAACTACAACAGCACCATGAATACCTCTATCGGCAATTTTTTAACTTAATTTTTCCACCGGTTATTACTTTTTATGCCATCATTTGTCTCCATACCAGGTTTGGTATTGCGGTTTTAGAACGAGTTACAAGTGACTCTGAATAGTAGGAGTATTAAAAAAAATCACTGTATTTCAAAAATAACACGGAGTTTCTAATGTAGAATGCACAAATAACTAAGGTTATTAATACATCAAATTCTCCCGCGTAAACTTAAGCCAAAGCTTAAATTATTCTCAAAAACACAATGCGTAGTTGCATCTTATTTCTCACGGTAGAAGCCATCAACGCCATTGCAGCTGTGAAAGAGGAAACTGCTCAATCAGGACAGGCATCATTTGATGACTCAAAACACATTAGTTACATTTCAAGACCCTGATACGGTTTTCCCGCCACGGACCATCATTTTGCGTCAGTTTCATGCTCGACCAATTCTCCGACCGAAACACAAAACAACTAAGAGGAACTGAATCGTGATGAGAATTTTCGTGAGTACAATACCGTTTCCATCTGCTTGCAGAGTCCTCAGTCGAGAGCCTTCCAAGTTCAAGGCCTTCAGAGCGTTCTGCCTGACATCGAGGGACTCGAGTTTGTAGAGCTTCGATATCTCCAAATCTTCTAGATCGTTGTGGGATACGTCCAGAATGGAAATATTCTGTAAAAGAGGTAAAAAGGATTGGGTAAATATAATTTGTTAAGCGTAGCTGGTCGATTTTACAACAATTTTATAAGTTGTGGTAAATTACTGTTTTGATCAGTGGCAGCGTTTTGTCGATTTGTTTTTGCACTTACAGAGTAAAGTCACATTTTAGTTTTTTTTAAAACCCTTTCAGCTGCAATGACGTATATATACGTAAGTGATAAGCTGCGCATAAGGTGGTATAAACGTAAAAATACGCTTTGTGCTTTTTAGCTTCAGGTCATGAAGCCTTTTATGTACGTCGACCTCTGAGGTTTCGCTGGGAGGTAAGACCATTTATTGGCAGTAAATAGTATTAATTTTAGCCTTACACCTTAAAGTAGAAGTGTAGTAGCAAATATTTTTCCGAAAGCTTGTGAATTCCAAAGAAGAAGACTAGAGAAAGTGTTTTGTATGCCAAGCATACAACTAAAAAACCCCAGAAAAAGTTAGACACCAGACCAGTGTGCCGTGTCATATTCAACGTCCATTAGTCCCTTTATACGGCTAGTCTTTTTTGGCGCGCTACGATTGGACAACACCGACCACGTGTCCCAGACCATGGCCACTCGATTACTACTAAATATATAATTGCCGAAATTAGAATCTAAAAATTATATTTTCATTTCAAATAAATAGATCACGGAGTAGAAGATTTAATTTAGAACTCTACACAAAATTTACAAACCACCTGCTTCGTAAAATTCTACAATTTACAGAGACTTAAATGAGATGGTTATCTGGCTAGAATGAATGAAGATCGTTGCTGCAAGAAAATCTTTTGTGTAAAGTCCATGAGAAATAGACCTCGGGGCAGACCCCTGATATGATGGATTAATTGTGCCGATGATTGTACCTTTAAAGGTTGATTGTACCTTTAAATATTAAGGTAAAAAACTAGAAAACAGTTGCCAAAAGTAGAGATGCCTGGAGAAGGCGTCTGTAGATGGCCAGTGTCCACCCAGGGTTGTCGATCCATTGAAGAAGAAGAATCTTTAAAAAATGTGAGTTCTCTATTATGGCTTTGCCAAAAATGAGCCAAAGAAAACATCCAAGATTTATAAGCATTGCAGAAGGAATTTTCTAAGCGATTTAAGGATGGAACTGTGTAATGAGCATTCCACCTTAAGAGATAAAATATGAGAAAGGATATTAGATAGTTTAGCTCGTTTCACTCGAATTAACTTATAAAGATTACGAATCACATGCATAATATTACACATTGTAATGATAATCCTTGTCCTTTTATTCCAAAATCAAATGGTAAAGCTGATACCTCATTTCAATAAGTTATCATATTTGGAATTTACTGTCAGCTAAATGTGACGAATTTTTGAGATTATTACTCATCTAAAAGTACTTCGAAAAAGCAAGCCTCGAAACTGTGATCTTTCAACTTAATTTTTATTTCAGTATCCTCCTGATTACTGGTTAATTTGTGTGTTGAAAGCTAAATTGCTTCTGTATAGACCGCATGGGGGAAGGAAAATGGGTTTTGATGAATAATGACAAGTTTTTTTAAAGTGATAATTAAAAGAAAGTTAAGATAAGAATGCACAATTTTTTCTCCCCTTCCCTTAATAAACTATCCAGTTTGAATAAATCTGAAAGCTTTTCATATAGGATTAAAATTAAAGAAAAATCTAAAAAAGGGAACTTTGAAAGCAATCTGAGTGAAATTATTTTGAAATGAAGCATAAAAAAAAATTTCATACATATCATTTTGTAATAGTTCATTTCAGTAGGGTTAATGCTCACTAAGATAATAGGTGCATTATTATATACTCGTATATTTATTTCTCAGCTTTAAATTACTATCAAATCCCGAAAGGGAGACTTGATTAAGAATATTTATAATGCTTTCACATCACGTTTTATGAAGAGAGCATCAGATTTAGATAGGTTTATCATAAAATCTCTATTATCTCTTCACGAAGAAGCTGAAGGGATGAGTTTTATTATCCCTTGAGAGATAGATAATCTAGCCACTAAGAATACTAGCCAGAAATCGCAGCATACTGCTGCAAGCCCTGAGGATTTTCAAAAATAGTCTGTTGTTGCTTATGCCACCTGACCGACAGAGTAAAGTCGAAGCCCACGAAATTCACCGAGACAAGAGGCCAGTTGAACGCCTGTCATTAGCCGTGGCTTTGAGAACCATACAGGTGACAGTGTGATTTGGCTCAGTTTCACCCCAGTTTTGAAGGAGAACATCCTGCCCTACGGCACAGCAGTCAACATCACTATCCACTAAACCAAATGAGGGGGCGGCCAAAAAAAATCTAAAAACTAGCCAAAACAATTGTTATGGGAACACGGAACCTTGTGCACATTTTTTTTTATTGATGTATTACTATAAAAAATGTTTACATGTATTCTACATGAATACACATGAAATATACATATAAGAAAAGCAACAGCATTTTTAAACAAGTGATTATTTTTAAGTTTTTTAAACAATATATTTCAATATTTTAAAATTTTTACAATACTTACAAATTTTAATGTTTTTGAACAATTTTTTGTCTAACAGTCTCAGAAGTGTTCTTCACAATATTCTGCATGGATTGGTATTACGAGGGATGCTTTTATTTTTGCAATTTTTTTTTTCGTGTCGGGTATTACACAGAACCGAAAAACAACTATATCTAACTTTGATGAATTTAAAAAAAAAATAACTATTCACATAAACTTTATATTCCATATACAGAATCATCAAACGTATTAATACAAAGAAACTAGGAAAAGTTTCTAAACTTAATATTAAATATATAACAAAAATCCTTAGCATTTTAAATACACGATTATCATGAAAAATAAAAACATGAGAAAAAGTCAGTAAAATAAACGAAAGAGTTACATGCAGACGTCATGTGTTCTAGTTTTGGTTTTCGTTTCGATATACTGTTCCAAAAGTTAAATAACTGGCTAAGTAATGTAGTTAGAGCTGCGAAATTGTATGCACATATTTAGAAAAGTTATAATTAAACCAGCACTTCACTCGCAGGGTACGTCATACCCACCGCCTCACTTTTTTCAAGAGATTCCATCTAAATCTTTTTCGGAAAATGAATAGTTTATCGTGCAGGTGACTTTAAGGTCATATCCTTTGAGGGGCCTTAGCTTATAGGTGACTTCTAAAGGTATATTTTTGGATACCGCCTCTTCGGGTATGTCATACCCTGCGCTTTAATCGCTTTAAAGTTTGAAATAAATGAGTACGCTTTAAAATCTTTCTTATACAATGACGAATTATTGCAGTTATGATGAAAAAATGTGATATTGAAGTAATTTAATAGGTGTAGTACAACAGTATTTTCGGATGAAGAAAGACTCTTTGTGGTGATGATGAGGAAGAATAGAATGATGAAGAGTATAATATGATTCCTCTACAGAAATATATCCAGATAATTAAGATGAGGGAGCAATTATCGTCCTGGATAAAATGACCGCAACATATTCAATGGCTAGAAAACTTAATCGTTAACCTATGACAATATTTTTTATGTTGGTGAACGTTGCGATAGTAAAAGCTCAAATTATTTCGTTAAGTAGTCAGAAGCCAACTATTAAAGTTCGACGCTGGTTTCTGAAGTGTTTTGGATTTCAATTAACAGAAGAAAAAAAGAAAAACCAGCAAGCAATGCTTCTACGAAATTTTAAAAAATAAATTATGACCCAGGGAAAACATCGCACTCACTCGCGATGAAAACTAAAGGAGTGTATAAACAATGTACCGAATGTCCTAATAAAAAGAACAGGAAAACTATGTTTACGTGTGAAAAGTGTAATAAACAAATTATATGTCCTACTTTTCTGCCAAAGCAGCCTCTTGGCTTTTTTGGATACACTTAATATAAAATGAGAATCATTACCCTAGATCTTAAGTTCCTATATCCTCTGCAGTGAAATATAGCATTGCTTTGACGCTTTGCATAATTTAATTTAGCAAGAAATAATTTCAAAAAGGTTTCGAAGGATTTTGAGTTTTTTTGGAGTCTGTATCTCAAACTCAAACAAAACTTTTGCACTCTGCATTGTTATTGGCTTCTGTGAAGAAAGGTATAAAGAAAAATAATGATAAATAATTTCTGCTTGAAGTTATTAACACAATCTTAAGGGACAAATCCGATTCTTCAATAAGAAATTATTCCTTGATAGAAAAATTAATGATTAAAAAAATTATTTTAAAAGGATAACAACACAGATTACAAAAAAAGCATTTTTTTAAATATATATAAATAAAAAAAGCACGTGACAATAAATATTGGTCTGCTACATCATCTGGGCCTATTGTTTTATCATGGAATAAATATTTTTTAATGTAAAATTTTATCAAATTAAGATTTTTAAGTTATATATATTTAATTTCTATTTAAAAGTTTAAATAATCACCAAGTCACACATTTTTCCTCCCAATAATTCTGCGTTCCTTCCTCCTACCAATACAAACAAGTCAAATTAAAATGATCAATTAGATATTGGCTATTTTATTTGTAAAATATTACAATGCAATTTTAAATTGAAAAAATATTTAGTAACTGCTAATACTTTAATTCAATTATGCCTTCTTGGCTGCGTCTTTAGGTCATGGCCTAGGTTGGTTTTATGGGAAATCTAACCCTGGTTAGGTGTCCCTAGACACTTCGACTGACACTCAAGTATCATCTTCAGCGATGAGAGATTTGATGCAGGTGTTTTTAGGGTTACACATCTGTCATCTCTAAAGTTATGACATCTGTAATGTCAAATCTTGACAGTAACCTCAGAACTGATGTGTCACAAAATGCCGAACTTTTTGTAGGGCACATCTCAATAGTACCAGCTGTGAGAATTATTTTTTTTTAATCCTATGCCCGTCTCCGACCTTTCGGTCATAAGTTGCCGGGCAGCCCAATGCTACGTAGAACGATAAAAACAGTCAAAACCATTTAAAGAAATACAATTTAAAACAGCAGGACATATATTAAGGTGATGCCCAGTACTGGCAAGGATGTCTTAAGGCGTGAGCCAACTGGACCCATAATGGCCTCGTCTCGTTCTCAATTCGTCCTTAATAAGATCATAATTCGACTACAGTAGAACGTCGTTTATCCGAATCCATTGGGACCGGACACCGTTCGGATACGCGATTGTTCGGATAACCGAAAACCGAATGCGATCCATGCAGTATATGATACTGGACACTATATATATATTAAAAATCATCACATGCAGCAAACGTTCTTGAAGAAAAAGCAAAATAGGTGCAAAATGTCGCAATTTTACCTTGATTGGGGAAAATAATCACTTATTTTTCGCTGTACCATTGTACAACTTCGTTTTTTCGCTGCAAGGCCTCTGGTTCTCTTTAGCAGCAGTAGTTGAATAGGACAGCACTCTGTGCCACCCCATAGCTGTCTCTAACTCAGAAAAACGCGTCAGCATTTGCTACTTTCGTTGTTATTATCCTCGTCTTCGTTTCATCAACGACAGGGTCGAATTTTTCTTGTACGGAAGTCACAATCTTGACATCATTTAGCATTTGAAAAATCCACAGTCTTCTGCATCGCATGCCATCCAGGTTTCTACATCAACAAAAGGGCACATATACCCCCTCACTTGGAAACAAACTGACCTAATATTCCGCGCAGATGTTTACCAAATCAGACTGCTGAAATTCACCAAATATCCCCCACCTTGGGTTTTCCCGTCACTTTTAGCCTCGCACGAAACAACTGTTGAGCATTGCACAGTTCGAAAAGGTATCCGGACTTTGGTTCGGATATTTGACGCTCCGGATAATAAACTTTCGGATAAACGACGCTCTATTGTAATTTCGACGGTCAAATGTCCAGTTGCGTTCTCCGAAAAACTGGTAACTTCGGACGATATGACAACTGGTTACATGTGATAACTTTCGTCCTTGTACAGGCCTAGGCCTACCACCATACACTATCATCACTCATTCAGTCAGAAAGTGGCAATCGGTCAAGCCGGTTGGAGCGATTTTAAGTCTCGCACACTTATTTATTTCTGGTTATTGTTTGTAGGAGTTTTTGACAACTTTTTGGCTAAGTACTGTTTTCTTTTAAGAGTCATGGGGACTTACATTTGAGTAGGGACCCAGGGTCAATTTTTGCGTAAGGGCTTAAGGCGTCAAGAAATCTAAAGACGTCCCTTGTCATAGGTACGTCAGGTCACAGAATGGGCAGAAAGGCCGCTACAGGGGAGAGTTATACATGGACGTCTTAAGGCATGGGCCACCTGGGCTTGGGTCCAGGGCCTCTACCACAATGGGGGCCTCGTAACGTTCTCGACTTAGCCTAAGAACAAGTAATTTCAATGGTCAAATGTTATTTATGGTTGTATTCTTCTAAAAACCGGGAATATCGGACAATGTGCCAACTGGCTATATATGATGACCGTCGCCCACGTACAGGCTTATGCCTACCACTATGCACCATCATTACTCATTCAGTCAAAAGGCGGCATTCAGTCGAGCCGGTTTGTACGATTGCAAGTCATGCCCACTTATTTGTTTCGGTCTACTGTCTGGGCGAATATTTGACAGCATATATGTACTTTTTACTTTTAAGGGTAATAGGTGGGGCCTACATTTGTTTAGGGGCTCTTGTGTGATCTATTTTTGTGTAAGGGCCCAGGGCCTACTTTTGAGTAGTGGCTCAAGTCTTAAGACGTCCCTGGAGTTATAACTTATTTTTTGGAAAGTGTAACGGATTCCTTAAGCAAAGTTGAATGGTTTTATGTAATCACCGCTATATATATGAAAAAAAGGCAAAAAATCATCAATAAGATTTTATACATAAAAATGCCCTTAAAATATTGGAAGGTTTGATTTGGGGGACTATCATTGGTCTATCAACAAACATTCCGCGTGTCGCTATACCTACAATTTATAGATCGTTTCCCTGGGGGCCTCGAGAGGGACTGAGGCCGTAGTAGCCTAGTAGTCATGGTCACGGACTCCTGGCCAGTTTTGTCAAGTTTAGCGTTCGAGTCCTGGTGACAGTTAAGACCCACCGTGTAGGGATGTGCTGAGAAAGTTTACAGAATAAAGTCTCAGCTTAGATGTAATGCTCGTCACTTGACCACGGTTCAAAATTACGAGGTCTGTCGTGTGGCCGCGGTAGCCTTTTTGTCATGGTCGCGAGTTTGGCATGAGTTCGAGGCCCAGTGCCTTTGAAGCCCACCTTGTAGAGGGGATGATGCACGTTAAATCTATCGTGGTTCGATGTACTGATGTACTCCCGTTAATGTGGTGTGTTAGTTTGTAGAAGGTGGTGCCAACTCAGGAGTCGTTCTGGTCACTTGACCGAGGTTCAAAATGTCGAGATCCGTCACCAGTATATCTCGTGTTGCTTTAAAAATGCTGCGTTAATAAACACTTACTCTCTCGAAAGGGGGCTGATAGACGCGCAAGAAACAAGGTACAGTCAACTCTCGATAATTCAAAGTTGGAGGGGCCAATGAAAAACTTCGAATTATCAAGAGTTCAATTTTCAAGAGGGTAGAAAAAAATTCACAAAATACCCGAAGAGAAATTTTTTTTCTAACACATTTAAATTTGAAACTATCTGATAAAACATAGTTAAATATTTATATACAGTATAAATATTTAACAGAAGTTAAAAAGCCTTGTATTAAAAAAAATACATTCATACTCAATGTTACGCATTTCTTCCTCATAATAGCGGACCATTCTTTCTAAGCATATGTGTAGCAAGGTCACGTGTTCACGAAAGATGTGGACGGCTGACAACATGTACTGTTGGTCTGTTGTCCACTTAAAGGAATGAAAACAATAAAAGTGTCTTTTTTGCCTGAGGAACCGGAAAACACAAAGAAGGGATCGGAGACAGTTGGTCATAAAAGGGGCTACGTTACAGGGGAGACATGCAGGGACAATACAACGCAAAACTTGTAAGCTCCAACCTGTTTGCTACAGGACTCTACATGATTGTGAGTATTCGAATTGTCGAGAGTTTTATAAGATAACTTCAAATTATTACGTGTTGTAGTCTGGACAGCCACAAATTTTACTTCAGATTATTAAGTGTACCAAAACGTATTGATTTAGTTCTAAATATCAAGAGTTTGTCTAGGGGCTGAGCATAAACTTTGAATTATCGAAAGGTTCGTATTATCGAAGGTTTGAATTATTGAGAGTCGACTGTAGTTGCATCTGCAATAAATAAGGGATGCATCAGGCAATTATATTTCAAATCATTAACATTTTTGTTCAGGTGGACCGATACCAATTTATTCAACTTTAATAAAAAGCTTACAGATTTTAATAAGAAATCAAAATCTCACACAGAGAATGGAATTTTCCAAATATTTTCTCTTCAGTCTCTCAGAAACATCACACGAATTCAAAACAAGACTTTTAAAGTCCAACGCACGCACACCCTCACCGATGCAAGTCAAACCCCATCCTAATCACTGTCTTTGAAACCTACTTCGGGGCAATTCAGTGTACTGGTCCGTGTAAAAAAGCGAAAACGTAACTCAGCTGATTGCAGATACAACGTAATGTGAAATCATCGAGAAGTATATGTAGCAGCTGTATAATGTTCCGGTATATTGGCTCAAACCCGCCTGACCGTGAAAACGTTTTATCATCCAATAGTTCGTGATTGGAAGGCATTTGCGGCGTGAGAATTCTTACGCACCATCCCTTTAACCTTGAAAATATTCGGCCCGAAAGAAAAACGTTGGAAAGACATTACACACGCGGAAGTGGGTTGTAGGAAGTGTGATGTGACATACGAGAACTGGATGATTTCTTGATGTTCTCGGGAAGATGCGTGGAACGTAGAAGAAATGATTTCAGCATGAGGGGGTTTGCTTTAGGAGTGAATAATTAATATCCTTGGGGTAGAAATTATATTCTTGTTATCGTAGGGTAAGCATGAGTGAATGAGAAGATTAGTAGAAAAATGAACGATGGAAGATTAAAATGTTTTACTGAAAATAGTCAACATGCAAATGGGTATTATTTTAATGCAATGTCTTGGAACTGTCTTCTGTTGCTGTTCATTTTATTTATTTATTTTTACATTCCTAGCTTCACCATAGATTACTTACACATATAAAAAAAACTTGTTAGTTTATTATTAATTTTATAAGTATAACTAGCCGTTAACCGCCCGCTTTGCTGGGATTTCATGATGTTGTATGAATACATACTGTTTACATGTATAAATTATTGATATCCAAGTCCTAACATTAAGTGTTCTATAGTATTCGAAAAGCATCCTTATTACTCTCCCCACTTAATTTAAAATGAACTGGACTTCTGATTAATAATTTCTAAAATTAAGGTATCTTTGAATAAATAATTAGCATTAATTAATAAAAAAATTATTAATAACAAATAATTAAATTTTACGTACTATATGCACGGGATTATAATAGATCAACAAAAATCATGGGCTATAGAGGAGGGTTGGGACCCGTGGACCCTCCACCCCCCCCTTTGTGTGTGCCACTGATACTGAGTGGACCGCAACACCATGAAAAAATTAGAAGTATCCCATACCCTGGAATAGTCGGCCCTCCTCTGCTCTATGTAGTTATAAAAATTCCAATAAACAACTAAGCACAATGGTATTAGTCACAAGTATTTTAGAAATATTGAAAACACTTTCCACACTTGAACAAGACATTTGTGAAGATTTTCATCATGACAACAAAGAATTTTTTACCTAATCACTAATAATGTAAATTGAATATTTTTTTTCCGGAAATAGTTCTATAGAAATCAATATTTTCACTGACAATTTTCTCTACCACTGTTTTTCAGGAACGGAAAAGTTTAGCTTAGTTTTTTTTTTAAAAAAAATTGATACTATAGAGAAAGCCCTTTTTCCCTTATTCAAACGTATACTAAAATTTTCTTAATGATTTACTCATATTAATAAATACTAGTACATTATTTCTATATTATTGAAAATTATTATTATTATTATTATTCGAAAATAGTATGAAATTAAAATGAAATATATAAAGCAAGTAAATCCCGCATCCAAATTTAGCCGACCATTTATTTTGAATCTTATTTGTTATGTAGAGAAATCCAGTAGCTATTTTAATTTTTAATCTTTCACTCTTCAAGCGTAACATTTGATCTCACCGAATTAAACTTACTCAAGCAGAGAAGAATATTTTCAGACGCTTGATTCACCATATCTATCGCATCAGTTGTCAAACGCTATGTTACCTGAAGTTGGTAACATAGGAAAGTGCAGATTATATTCAAATTTTTTTTTAACCAATTTTTTTGGAGGGGATGAAATTTAGATTTGAGATTGTCGCGAAGAGTAAATGACCTCATGTGAATCTTTTTTTTTTTTGTTGTTGTTTTTTTGTTTTTTGTCGTGAAAATCTCAATCTTTTTTCTCTTAAAAATCTTCTTAACGAAAGTATTTTCCTCTTAGAAACAAACTTGTTTGCAACAATTTGTTTCAAAACCAAGCAAAACCTGCAAACGCAATAAAATATGTCTGGCTCAGAAAATGGAAAACATAGCATATAAATATTAATTAAAATATATAAAGACAGAAAGATAATGAAATTTCCTCTTTGGAAATTTTTCGAGTTATTTACGTCAAATGAAGCTATTGAAATCTGATATAGTGAACAGTAAAGGTAAAAGCAGGCAGACAATATTTTTCATCATCATATTCGTCAAGACCTCGTGGGTTAGTACCTTCCTATGAAGTTTGTTCCATGGTGACCTCTCATTCACCTTCGTTGTCCAAGTTTTCTCGTTTATAATCCCTAAGTGTGATTCCGCTGAGTCTGCCCATCTCAGCATTTATCTTCCACGCTTCCGAATCCCAGTGACTTTGAACTGCAGTACCTTTTTGACAACATTAACATCTGGCATTCGAACTATATGGGCCCTTTAACTCATTCTATTCATTTTTATACTCTTAATGATGTCGGTTGCCTATAAATTCTTTATAAATCAAAATTGCATCTTCTTCTCCAACAATTGTTTTCATTTACATCTTCAAGTATATTTCGAAGTACTTTTCTCTCAAAGTATACCGTTCAATTTTCTTCCAGTTTAGTTATTGTCCAAGTCTCAGATGTATATGTCACAACTGGTCTAAAAAGAGTTTTGTACATTAAAAATTTTATGGTTCTTGAAAGAAATTTAGATTTTAAATACTTTCTCAGACCATAAAAAGCCTTATTTGCCAGCATAATCGATTCTGAATTTTATGAGATATTCTGTTATCAGAGGTAATAATTGATCCTAAGTAGGTAAAACTGTGAGCAACTTCTATTTGAAGTCGCTCCTTCACTGTTCTGCCTACCTAAGGGTTTGGAGGGATACAAAGCATCATCAGAAACTTCCATAATAATTATTTTTTTATTACTATTCAACCACAAATGAATTTTTTATTATTAATCAACCACAAGTGAAACTTCAAGAAGGAGTGATATAAAGAGAACAATTTACACTAAGTAAACAAGCGCTAGTTTTCTGCTTAATTTAATCTAATCCACTCTATCTTGGATTATTCATTCTCAATCCATTAATTTATTATAGTAGCAATCTCTCCTTCCTTAACCTACATATCAAGGTTTCCTCTTAAGAGATGGCTGTGAATTAACGCGAAAGCTAGCCCCAAAGTTTGCACAAGAGGATTATTCAGAAGGTAGCGTATAGATCCGTCACAAAACTTTTAGCTGTTTCAAAATTATATGAATTTATTTCAAGAAAAGGATTTTGTCTTTTGAAAATAGCAAATATTTATTTTATTTTTTTAAATTTTTTTTTTTTTTTTTTTGTCGTTTATAACAAGACCCATTCGACTTGCTGCAATCTTAAGGGCAAGAAATGCCTCTTTCAGAGCAGACAGGGCACGAGCAATGACATCAATATCATCAGCATAGACAATATTTTAATGACAATAAAAATATGACATTGTTCTATAACAGAGGTTCTTAAGCTTTCGATCACCCCTTTACGTAACAGCCGGTCATCGCGGACCCCCGAGATTTTGAGCATTCCTCCCAGACTCTCAAAACAAGCATGAATGATTTAAAGCAGGATTGGACAGATTTTTCTAGGGTGAGGGCTACTTCTAATTTTTTCAAGGAATTGCGCTCCATCCAATGTCAGTGGCGCATACAATGGCGGGGGAGGGGGCCATGGGTCCGGTACTTCCTTCATAACCTTTCATTTTTTTCCAGATTCCTTATAGTCCCATTTATATAGTACGTAAAATGTAATTAAGTATTTGATATTAGTAATTTTTTTTATTTATTAATGTTTATTATTTATTCAGTAATTTATTTTTTGTAATTTTTTGTTCTCAGAATCGACAAAATCAAAAAATAATATATATATGTTTGGCTGCGTATTGGGGTATGATACAAGAATGGTAGACCTTCAACCCTAGAACCCCTTCCCTTTAAAAATTCTTGTGTTCGCTACTGCCCAATGTCGTAGATGGGGCGAGGTAAGGAAAAGGTTATTATTATAACTTAATATTAAGTACGGAATATGTACTTACCTATACAGAACTAAAAAAAACACAGCAGCTTTAAAACCACGTTTAAAGCAAAACGCAAGATACAAACTTAATAATAGCCCCAAATATAATTATATCAAATGATACATTTATTTGAAACAATTCAAAAGCACTTTTATCTAAAAATAGTGCTTGTTGTTATAGTCAGTAGAAGGCTTAGTCTGCGAACTGTCAGCCAATCTTTAATTTTCCGTATATAATTACTAACTGGTAAAATTTTTAGGTGGTCAACCCAAAATGTCTTGGCGGTCTACCGGTCGATCGCGATTGACTTAATGTCTACTTTGTAATCTAAATCTACTTAGTAATCCAGCCTTTTCTACTTAAACAGAATTTTTTTCGTTTAAGAATGTAGTAAACATTTAATTAAAAATATTACAAAGTACTAATTTAAAATAAAATGTACTTAATTGAACAATTAAAATACTTAATGAGAAGAACAGTGTTGCATTTCTTTTACAAGTGCTGTTGCATCAGGTGGAATTTTTTAAATCTGCAATTTCAATTCAGGTTCTACGCTTTCCAGACGGTTTCTACTATTTTTTGAAAGTATTATGTTGTAGTTATGGCTATGCAGTTGCAAAAAAAAATTTTGAATTAATATTCGTGATTGAAATACTTGTTCCAGAAAGGATTTTAATTGGGGCAATTTAGTGTTCTAGTCTACGATGGCACATTTTTTAATTTTATACTAGGCCTTTCAGAGTTTGTAAAAGAGTGAAATCATGTCAAAAGCGAGAGCTTTTCGCGGACCTTCAATTTTCGCCATTTGGCGCCCATTTCAACTTAAGTGACTACTACCATTGTAATTGCGTTATTGCATAAGCATACATAATAAATTATTTTGTGAAAAAACACATATAAGAATACACAAATAATGCGTATTTATTTTTCTTTACTGGCGCTTCTTCAGTGGACCCTTACCTTCTCAAGAGAACTACTTTGAAACGAGTTTAAATCCCTTCTACCCTGTGACCCAGCTAAAAGTGTGGAAGGAAGTAAAGGATCATTCTACATGATAAATTCCAATTATTTTATTTCTCACTTTAATCGACTCAAACTCAAATCAACACTATAAATAGGATAATTCAGTCAAGCAACAGAGGGAAGAGACGAGAGTCGCGTTTGGGGAGAATACATTAAGACAACCAGGGCATCTCATATACTTTCAAAAAATCGATTTATCAATTTTAGTTCTAAAAAATAGTGCCTATTTTTCTGAACCTAAAAATGTATATTACTTATATGTTTGTTGATAAAATAGCCCTAAAATATGAAAAATAAAAATGTAAACAAATGACACGCCCCTTTTGACCCTTAGTTTTTTCGCTTTTTCTCAAAAGCATATATTTTTTTTTTCAATTAGGTTCATTTTTTTAAAAAACTATTGCACTGTAAGATTCCAGATTTTTTATACTTCTATACAAGATGCCTATACATATAGTGAACCTTATTTTTTTCTATTAAAATAGTGCGTAACTTTTTAAAAATGGTTTTATGCATAAAAAAAGCAGAAAAATAGAAATTTTCCACATTTCAAAGTTTTATAATTTTTTTAAAGAAACTATACTAAATTTTCACTAAAAAATAGGTTCACTGTCTTTTGTGTATTGTTTTATATATGTGTAAAAAATATTTTGCATAAAAAAGGATACATTTTTAAAAAATGGTACCTAAACATAAGTATGTAATATGAGTTCTCAAAAATTATGTATTACTTAAATTAAGTAGGAAAAAAATCATTTTGAAATGAAAAGTTATTTTTGTAGTTCTACAGAATAATTAAATTATCTTTATTAAGAATGTAAAATATCTAAGCTGTATTGGAAATTTTAAAAGATATATGTCTCATAAACAAAGGGTCTTAATTTTGGCATTTTACACTTCCGAGCATGTCCTGGTTCCCTTAAATAAACTTCCTTTTATATTAAAGGTTCTTCCTTAATATTACTTTACACGGTAGATATATACTTAATGTACGCTTAGCGACTTTAACGCTTTAAATATCAACGTAATATGAAGTTGACAGTACCTGACTTTAGACAGTCTTCAAATCAATTGAAATCAACTTTCTCTTCCTCACTATAATCTTTTACAAGATAATCTTTACCTTGAATCTTTGTCATCTCTAGTTAACTAAACTTCTAACTTTTTACTAACTATTTTCTTCACTTCTAATTCAATAACTCCTTTAACTCGCGAACTAGGAGTATATACAATAAACAAAATTTGCATTTCATGTTTCCTTCTTTAGGAGAAGATTGGTGAATTTTGCTGGCCCGAAGAATACCCAATAGGACTATTAATAGAAGGTCGCGTATAGATCCGTCACAGAATCTTTGTACAAAACTTTCTTACCAGAAATATTTTAAAATTTATTTGGGATTTCTTCTTACGAAACAGTGAACTTTAATTTTTTTCACCCGATTTGTCATCCATTGCAAATTTAGATTAATGTCTGGTTTTCAAAGTTTCATTGAAATATGCAAAAATGACCATTCTGTCAATAAATCAGAAAATTTCAATGAAAAAAAAAGCAAAAATTACTGCTTCGCTCCAATTTATTAACCATTCCATTTTCAAAAACCAGTAATGCCCACACCAACCACATGGTCTCGTGAAACATAACACCGGAAAGTAGATATCCATCTAAAACACTTAATCCCCGGAAGTACTTCCGGTTGATAAATGATGTGAAGCGAAGAAAAGTTTATCAACGGTAGTGTTCTCAATTTGAAACAAATAACAAGCTATTTTGTAACCATGATTCTAGATTTACAGAAGAATAACGAATCTGTTTATCAAAACAAAAAAATTCATTTTAAAGGCGAGAAAAATGACGGTAAAAACTAATTTATTTAAATATTTCTAGGACTTTGATTTTGAAATACCTTTAAAACCTTTTGTGTTTTCGAAAATAAAAATGCATTCCAATTCTTATGCAAGTATAAGAGCAGGATATTTTAATCCTTCATATTTCCCAAAAATGGCACAAGTACTTTTAAAGTTTATGTGATAAATGTAAGAGAGAAAAAATTCTCTTTTGCTTTTAAAAAATGAAGTTTAACCGTTCGGTGACAAATAAACTCTCGTAAACGAAGTGTTTTTAAGTATTATAAGTGTATAATCCAATGTGGTTTTAGGAAATTTTCTTCCTCCCTCTCTCTCATATATTTATATGTATGTATTCAAATCGATTATAAATTTTTATCCAGACAGCCTCGATTTTATTCTAGCAAGCATAATCCTGATATTGCAAATTTTCTGGATATTAAACAACACTTAAAATATTATTTAATTTGTTTTACTATTTATCATAAATAAATTATTTTAGCTTTTGTATAATTAAAGTAACATATTCGAATAATAACATACATATTTCTAGTTACAAAAATTTAATTATAAATTTTATTCCGGAGAACAATTATTTAATTGTAAGATAAATCATATAACAAATTGTAATTATTTCTTTCGGCTCTGTTTGTAACAAATACACTCGATTTTGACAAGACATCTTTAAAAGAAATATTTAAACTGTACGGTACAAAATTATTACTCGCTGATTTGCTTTTTTTTTTACAAACCTATTGGAATTAGAGCTAGGGGGTAGGCGCAAACTAGGGCTGATTTTGTAGAGGACGATTTTAAAGTTTTAAGGAGTGTCTAATTGGAGAACAGTTGCTAAGCGAAGATCGGAATGGAAGAGGGTTCTGGGAGGACCCTAGGCTGTTGTGTCATTAGAAGAAGAGGAAGGGTTTGCTTTTTTAACCCGGCACTACTCGCGCAGGGTGTGTCATACCCACCCTCTAACTTTTTTTCAACACTCCTTCTAAACCTTTATTGGAAAGTGGGTAGTTTCTCGTGTATCTGAATTTTGGTCAGATCCTTTGAGGGGCCTTAGCTTGTAGGCGAATTCTAAATATATATTTTTGGACATCACCTCTTCGGGTATGTCATACCCTGCGCGTGAATCACCGTTACAGTTCTGAATGCATGAACATGTTTTAAATCTACCTTATGCTATGGCGTATTATTGTAGTTAGGATGAAGAAATGTGATATTTAAGTAATTTAATACATACAGTATTTAATAGATATAGTACATAACAGTATTTTCGGATGAAGAAATTCTCTTAGCGGTTATGATGAGAAAAAATCAAATAAAGAGTATAACAGTAAGTATGATTCCTCCACTGAAATCGATCCAGATTTAGACAAGGGAGACACTGTTAAAAATAAATGTTTTATATGTAGAGACACAAAAAAATTTGAGAAGAACGTAATTTTAAAGGAGATAACTGATACACATCATATCCACTTTTTGAAGACAGAAAGCTATTGAGGACAAAATAAGAGAAAATAAAAAAGAAATTCCACATTTTTTTTTAATTCAATGAATAAAAATGTTTACTTCTACATGTTTAGTTTAAAAAACATACAGATTAAAAAAAATTAAGATCCAGTGAAAACATCGCACTCACTCACGACGCGATTAAAGGAGTGTATAAACAAAGCACTGAATGCCCTTATAAAAAGAACAGAAAAACACTAAATTTAGGTGTGAAAAATGTAATAAACTTTTTGTAATTCCTACTTTTCTTCCTTTTTTACTTTTGTACACAAATATTATGTAAAAACACAATTTAAACACCCTTGGGTATGATACAACCTGTGCGAGAACTTTAGGTCGTTTTTTTTACATGAGTGAGGGCGGGTTAATACAAGGACTTTTATTCTATGCTTGCCTGATTTACAAAATTGAGACATCCGTCGCCAGTAACTCCAGTGTAGCTTCAAAGTGCTGCGTAAATAATTATTCTCCCACTCTGGAATAATAGCTCGATTTGTTCATTTCCAGTCTATATAAGGACGATATAGATAGCTAGAGTTTATTAATATCGCACTCTAAAGTAAAATGTGAGGGCTATTTGCGAGGACCTTGAAATTTGGAACCTCGATCAAGTGACCAGAACCCTTCTCCTAGTTTTTCCAATTTAGGTAGAGAGGTTCACCTCTCAAGAGAACTTTAAGCCTCTGTTGAAACAAATATTATTCAATTCGTTGCCAACTAATGACCGTTCAAGCCAAGTGAGTTAATAAACAAACAGAAATTTAATAAAATTATAGAATATTATGATGATAAAGTAATTAATTTTTAAATGAATTTTATAATTTTATATTTATGCATTTGCATCATTAGGAATTTGTATTTTATATAAACTTACTGTATTTATATTTATATTTGTAAATCTGGAAGCAATTTCTTTGTAGCCATTTTCAGCTTACCAGATTGGCAACAGTCCGTATTTTGACATCAGACTAGTTGCAATGTTTTGATGTGAACACAGCTAAGCCTAATGGAATAAAAGAATTGTTCTTCGAATTCTTTGCGCAAATTTCTATACTTTAACGTTATAGAACGAAACTTTCCATAACACCCCTTCTGACAAATTGTATCAGCGCCTCTACACGGTGGGTCTTCAGTGTCACCAGGACTCGAACCCGTGACTCGACATCGCCGGACACGAATACGTGGCCATGACCATTCGGCTACCACGGACACACTCTGGAAGAAGACATTTTCTCAATTTGTTTACAATATTGTTTTTAAAGTACAGTCGGACCTCTATATTACGAACTTCTATTTTTCGAATTTCTCTAATTTAGCGAACTTTTTCGTAGAACCAAGAACATTTTACGATTTTCTTCGTAAAATAACCTCCTAATAGTGAAATGCAGCGAAATTTTTCTCTTGTGATTTTTTCCCCTCCCTATTTTTAAAATATTTCCCAACATTTCAAATTGTTTTAAAACATTTGACAGTGTTCAAAGACCTTGAACTAGTTTTACCCCCAACCTAATTCACCAAGATCAATAAAATTGCCGTAATTTTGGGTGCTTGATCCAAACAAAAAGCTCAAACAAAATTAACAGAATTTATCAGTAATTAAATTTAAGAACGCATGTGATAGTACGTGCGAAAAAATTACTCATCATAAAATAATGTATTTTTAAAATTAGAAAATATCTTTACAATTCATTAATTTTAATATAAAATTATTTTTTTAAAGTTGAAAATGCACAATGTTTCTTTTCCCTTGTTTCCTTGCAGATTTCCTTTTGATGAGTAAAATAAAAAACAAGATATCAATCATTGGCATGGCCAAGTAATTTTAGCACTTTTTTCACATGTTGTATTTTACAATAATGAAACTTTCTTTTATACTTGTTTTCTGAACTTTTTTTGTGAAGATTTCCTCTAAAATGCAGGTAGAATTTTTTTCAAAAACTTTTTGCAAACAATAAATTTACTAGGTAAAATTTGAGAAAATTTTGTTATAAACTAGCGAAATTCAGGAAAATTTGTAGGAAAATTCGGGAAAACTATGGGAAAATTTAAATATGATTCGGCTCATCTAGGGCACAAATGCGACCCAATGCCGAAAACCCGAGGTCAATTGTTGCTTATTGACTGAGAAAAGGTACGACAAAATATGGAACGAAGACGAAATTTTCGTCCTAATAATGCTTTTGTTCCACTACGTGAAAAACGCGCTAAAAATAGATAACAATTCACAAAAAAGAATGTGCGAATAGCTACTTTTTTCAAATACGTAGCATTTATTAATTTAAAACTTGTTTGACGGGGTTTATAAAGTATATTAGAAGACTAATCTCTAAACGAATTTTCCACATAACGAACTTTTTTTCGAGATTTAGTGACTTCTTTAAAAAGAGATCCGAATGTAATTCTAAGCGATATATATTCCTGAAGGTGGTCCAAACAATGCACATTCTTTGGGTTATTTTCATGTTTGCAGGCGAACATCATTAAGAATTCAGAATACCAATTTTTCCCCCTAACAACTTAATAGAGTTACTGATGCATAAAAAAATATTCATTGTTTAAATAAATAACCCTATTAAAAGTCATTGAGGATAATAACGCACAATCCAATTATTATTGGCGAAACTTCATTCGGAATCTTCAATAAACACCTGCATCGTGAACTTGGACCGCAAGCAAAACTCTTGTTGCCAGATACGAAAGAACTTTATCCAAATGGCAGACGACACACATTTAAAATAAGTTCGTGATGGAAAAACGCACTTATTGTTCGAAATAGATATCCGTATTCGGGCCACACAAATTGATATTTTGGAAAGGAACTTTTAATTTTTTTATTTTTTATTTTTATCTGTCAAGATGAGACGTTCATTATTTTTGCTAAGTTGGAATCACGTTTGTGACTCTTCTGTCATAAGTTACGCGAGTGGAGTTGAGGGCACAAACAATGCTTCATCAAGCACCGGATGCATGACTCAGTGCGCGCGCACCTCCGAAAGATAGTTTTATAAGGATGGGTCGTTTTCAATTTCCTATACGCTTCTGTAAACTCTGACTATAGAAAAAAAAAGAAAAAAAAACATTAAGCAGTCAACTATGATTGTCGTATTTTTTTGCCCTGTCTTTTCTGGTGAAGAATCCGGCTCTTAATTTGTGAAAATAGCTTACCAAAATTCAATCATAGAACAAAGGAAGTGAAGCGATACTTTTAAATTTATTCATTTATTATTTTTTTAAAAGATTTATGTAGCACGTTTTGGTTAACAAATATTTTGCATTGTGATAAAACTTTGATCGTTCAAAAAGTAGAACTTGTAATTTTTTTATGTTGATTACTAAATTTTAATTTTAAATAAATTGAAAAATCTTTTGTCTTTGACTTTTTATGTTTGTTGTACTACCATTCTATATTAATATACGCTCAAAATAAATATAGATGGAAAAAGTAGAATTTCAGAGTGTATGTTATTGTTAAAATTTTATACTTTAATGTTATGCAACATGGAGTAATTTCTCATGTCTTTGTACGATTGTGTGAAAATGATGATATATTTAATTGTTAAATAAATAATTTAATAATAATGCCTTATTTAGTAGCACTCATTAAGTAGTTTATGTGATACTTACATACTATCGCTACTCTATTTACGACATTAAATAAGACCACACGAATTCTAAAAACAGAATACACTGACGGGAATATGGAACACGTAGTCAAAAAATACAATGTGAAAATTAATAAGTAAGTATAAATAAATAATAATCAATAAAAGAAAAAACTAATTTTTATTATTTAATATTTTTATTTCATTATTAATTTTATATTACATTATACAGACAAATAATAATATAATGATAAATATTTTTTCAATTTTTTTTTATTATTGAAGAATTTGGTCAAACCCTTATTTCTATTTTAGTATTCGAGTTTGCCATATCAACGAACAGTGAGGCTTATAATGACGACAAAATACGACACATGAAGCGAAGCACAGGGTTGGCAATTCAGCGCCTACGACACGTGTCAAATCCGGACACGTGCCAAATTGTTGAGTTACCTTGAAAGTTGGCATGGTTACGATAGTACGTAAGTACCCTTCATGTAAATTTATTGTGTAACAGACTGTTTTAATTAACACCTAAACCAATAGATGACACTACCATCTGTGCTGATCCGTACTGATAAAAGCAGTATAGTACCAATCTCTAGGCCTTTTCATGCAGGCATGTCTCGAACAACTTGAGTCTCATTTCAAGCAGCTGTGAGAGTGAAGGGCTGCCGTAAGCAAAATGTTTTGCTCTGACGTCAGCCTCGCTCTATCTTCTCATTGAAAAATTACTCGATGATTTTTCTGCTTCGGAGAAGGAACATCCAATGTTATTTCTTTTATTCTGCTCTCGCATTTGTTGATGGTTGTAAACAGAAATGGGGCGTCATTCTGTTTAAGAGATCAACGCCATTAAAATATTATACGCCATATCTGACGCGTTTGACGAATCCGAGGCTGCACTCTTTACCGCCATCTTGTTTATGACGTAAAGAGTCGTTGAACCTTATTGGCTGGAATTTCGAACAATTCTTTCAGATCATAGGGAAAAAGTTGTTCGAAGTCATTGCTATGATAAATGGGCAAAAATCGCTCCAAAGGGTATTTTGAAAGAAAAATTGCTCCAAATAAGTTAACGTGTAATAAGGCCTTTAGTGTTGGACTCTAGAGATTAAGACGCTGAAAATGATTTGTGATTCCCTGGCCTCAGATGGGTAGTATTTGACTTATATTACTTCTTTCCAATGTTTTAACCTATTATACATTATACTATGTTTAAAACTAATAAACCCTTGATTTTATTACCTTTCCATTTTCTTACGTCTTACAATTGCATTTTTACACGAAATCTCATTATTCGTATTCTACGATAATTACACTGGGCAACAAAAAGCAACTTTTTGTCTGTTTCCTAGTTTTAAATAGCCTATTCTTACTAATTCTGGATTGAAAAAACGAATATGTAAATGAAATTTATTTATTAGCTCTTGTTTTTAAGATATACCACAGCCCATCCTTCAATTTTTTGGTAAATTTGTAAATTTGAAGAACAAAACATTACTAACTAATACATACAGTACAATTACTCGTGTTTCCAGAAACTGTGTTCATGATCTGAAATCAGTAGTATATTTTAGTTTATTTCCTGTGAACATATCCTTTTGAATTGCCTTTTGTATATCGAAGCCCGAGTATCCCGAGTTATCCCTGTCCACAGCAGTAGTTTGTGAGCACGGATTCATCCCGACGACCCTGATATATACGTTCTATTGCTGTGATATCTTGATGAAGCCTTTCACCGTGTTCACATCGCTTACAGTTCCACAGTTTTTAGGGGGGAAATCGAGATGGGAATGTAAAAAATGGATCTTTAGAGACATATTGCATCCTGGGTCATGAAAATTTTGTAGGAGTTCTTTCACCAATTGTTAATAGTTCTCATCCTTTTTGCTGTCTAAAATTCCTTATACCACACTTATCTTTGAGACCTAAATATAGTTGAATTGATTTACCTTGAGTTGTAAAACGAAAAACAGCGAACATCACTTGAATCGTGCACTGTTGCCTGTTCTTTGTTCTACTGATGTTCCAGGCTAGACTCAAAACACACTTGAAGAAATGTGGCGCGGTTATACGCCTTTCGTTGAAATAAAAATACTTCTGGAGACAAGTGCTTCCATCTACCCGCTCAAATGAACATAAAAAAGATTATGCACAGAAAATAAAGATGAGTAAAAATACAGCTATTTATGAATAGCGAGTTTTGATTCTTGAAAACAAGAGCTAATCTGAAGTTTTTCGTGCTTAGCAGACCAAAATACTTCATAATAAACTATATTTGAACCCGAAACAATTTTGATGTTGCCTAGTGTTATTATATTACACTTGCTTTATTTCTAAATATGAAATACACCAAAAAATGGACGTGATAGCCAAGTGGTCATAGTCGTGAGCTCGTTCTTGCCATTGCTTCTGTCGATTAATTAATTGATTGTGAAGTACGTACAAGAAGTTCGTAAATATATATATATATAAGATTCAACTTACCACGAGTGGAGACAAATCTAGTGTTCCCGACAGTCTGTTCCATGATAACCTCAACTCCTTCAGACGGGAAGCGGCTCCTTCTGGCAAAGGGCCGATGACGGAGATTCTGTTCCTTTGCAGATTCAGAACTTCCAGACACTGCAGAGTCCATACAGTGGTCGGCAACTGATCCAGACGGTTGTTGGACAGAGTGAGCGACGTCAGGGAGACCAGAGACGACCAATCGAGAGGTAAGCTTCCGAGATGGTTGAAGTCACAGTGCAGGCGTTTCAACCTAAAATTACAAAAAAATTTATCTACTTTCATAAATTTAAAAAGAATTATATGCAATTTTTAAGTTGTATGGCTGGAGGCGACTGAAATTATTAATTAGTTAATATCTGTTGAGTCAGAGAATTCCTCCAGGAGTAACCGCTAAAAGCAAAAGTCCCTGGAATGTGTAAAAGTAACTCGTGTGGTTGATGTCAGAGAACAAAAACAGCAGAGACCACATGAACCTTCTTTCTCTAGTAGTATTAAAAGTATCTGCACATACAGTGGCGTTACGAACACCCCCGCATTGCGGGGAGGGCAGAGACTGTAGGGGACCCAAAGCTTGGCTGACACTAAGCACGTATTTGGGTTTGGGGTACAAAAGCTGAGTTTGCAGGGGGCTTAATATTCTACGTGACGCCACTGTGCACATATGAGTAAATAAATTTGTTTTGCATTACTGGCTTTATTCCTTTGACTTCTGTCTATGACGCATCCTTTATAAAAGATCCCAAAGAGAGGTTTTTTGAATTTTACAATATCTTTATTGGATGACTTATTTCCTCAAATATGGTATGGTAATAAATTAGTGGCATAATCAGGTCTAAAAAAATTAAATACCATCTTAAATATAGAAATATACATGTAAGAGCATATACAGCCGACTCTCAATAGTTCAAACCTTCGATAATACGAACCTCTCGATAATTCGTTGTAAATGCTCAGTCCCTAGAAAAACTCTTGATATTTCAAACTAAAGTAATACGTTTTGGTACACTCAATATTTCTGTGTCTGGCCAGACTACAACTCGCGATAACTTCGAATTATCTTATAAAACTCTCAACAATTCGAACACTCACTATCATGTACAGTCCTGTAGCAAACAGATTGGAGCTTACAAGTTTTATGTTGTATTATATCTGCGTATTTCCCCTGTTACGTAATCTCTTCGATGACAATTTGTCTGCTACCCTTTCTTGGCAGTTTCTAGTTCATTCAGGCGAAAATACACTTTTATTGATATCCTTCGTCAAGTGGACAATAGACCAACCACACCTGTTGTCAGCCGTCCATACCTTTCGTTTAACACGTGACCTTACTACACATGTGTTCAAAAAGGATGGTCCGCTACTGTGAAAAGAAATGCATAGTGTATGAATGTATGAATGTATTCTTTTAGTACAGGACTTTTAACTTCTGAATAATATTTATACCGCATAACATGTGTACTTTTTAAAAATATTTTAAAATAATTTTATACATATGTACATTTGTTGTTTTAATAAATTGTTTCCAAGTTAAATATATTACAAAAATTTCTCTTCATGAAATTTTAGTTTTTTCCTACCCTCTCGATGATTCGAACTCTTGATAATTCGAAGTTTTTCATTGGTCCCTTCAACTTGGAATTATCGAGAGTCGACTGTATTTAAATTCTTTTCTGCTAGTAATAATATCAAACAAAAAACATTTTACAATATAAACTGATTAACTTATGACTCTTAAATTTGCACCGTAACTCAACAAACAAAATTTTAAAAAATTCAAACACAATAATACCTCGACCGCATCTGGAACTACGCGATTTTCAAATGTCGTCGATTCTTATTTTTTTTCTCCATCATTGAAACCCATAGCCTAGTGAAACTGGTGATATAATTGAAGAAGCTGTCGATCTCGCAAAACAAATAAATTCAAAAGTGGATAGTGATGACGTTCAAGAAGTGCTGGATTCCCACTATCAATGCCTGACAATGGATGAGCTCAGAGAAATACATGAGCAAGAGCATTGAAAAGAGCTGGAGTCTTTACACCCAGTTCAATCAGAAGATCGAATGACGGTTTGGAATTTCACAGAAGACTCTAGTTCAGGGGTGGGCAGACTTTTTCAGGGTACGGGCTACTTCTAATTTTTTCAAGGTGTTGTGGTCCACCCAGTATCAGCGGCACACACAAAGGGGGGAGGGGTGCACGAGTCTGGACCCTTCTCTATAGCCCATAGTTTTTTTTCGATCGATTATAATCCCTTGTATATAGTACGTAAAATTTAATTAAGTATTTGTTATTAATAATTTTTTTTTATAAATTAAAGCTAATTATTTATTTAATAATTTATTTCTTACTGTTCTTTGTTCCCGACAATCTACAAAATGAAATATATATATTTATATGTTTGGTAGCTTATTAGAGTAGGATATGAGAATGGTAAACATTCGACCCAAGGCCGCCGCACCACCTTGGAAAGATTCACGAGTGCGCCCACTGCGGAGGGTCGTAAGTGTAGTGAGGTAAAGAAAAAGTCAACAATATTTATTATAACTTAATAATAAATTCGAAATATGTATTTATACCTATGTGAATAAAATCAAAAACTCACATTTTGGAACTGCGTTTAAAGCAAAACGCAAAATAAAAACATAATAGTAATAGCCATAAATATAATAATATCTAATGATGCATTATTATCAAACACAATTCAAAATACATTAAGAAATAAAACATTTTCATCTAAAGTTAGTTCTCGTAATTATAGTCAGTAGAAGACTTAATCTGTGTACTGTCAGCCAATCTTGAATATTTTCGCATACAATTATTCTGAAAGCTTATCTTCAAGTGGTCACTCCAAATTGTCTTGGCGGTCCACCAGTCGATCGCGATCGACGTAATGCCCACCCTGGCTCTAGTTTGAGTGAGTGAGTGATTTTAGGGTTTATTGGCGCAAGAGCCGATTTCGGCTATACTGCGCCAAACATTTGTTTTAATATCTGTGGTCTAGACGGGAAGAGAAAGAAAGAATGAATTGAATGACAAGAAAGAGGGTCGAAAATAGAGAAGGATCACTACGGTACCCCGGGTTCGTGAATCCCGTGTTTACCAAAGACAGTAAACCCCGTGGGAAAAGGAAAAGATCACTAGGGCACCTCGGGATTGTGATACCAGTACTCACCTAAAGAAGGTGAGCTCCCTGAGGGGGCTCTAGTTTAAGTGAAAAAGAGTCACAAATTTTAGGAAATGCAGACTCCAATGACGAGTGTATTTTTTCAACAAAACGAGGAATAAAACAAATGTATTGGCATAACAGGGTCAAATTTTGTAGAAGAAAAAAATCTTCGGCAAACTACCTTTGTTAGATTTTATGAACATATTCTACCTGAAAAGAACTTCGGTTTGCCATTTTGTATTTGTGCTATCTAAGATTTTACTAAAAAAAATTTTTCCCTAAATTATTATTTATTTATTTATTTTTTTTTGGCCCCACACAACTAAAAATTATTTATATCTCTATATATAAAGAAGAAAAGCGACTCACTGACTGATTGACTGACTGACTAATCATGATATATCTCCGGAATTATTCAACTTACAGACTTGAAATTTCGTAGACATGTTCCTTTCATGGAGTAGAGATCCACTAAAAACGGATTTTACGAAATTCGAATCGCAAAGGGCGTTACGGAGGTTAAGGGGCGTTATAAATAATTATTCCCATTTTTAAACTATTAGACGCACAGTCTTGAAATTTTGTAAGCAGATTCCTTTTGTAGAATAGAGAGCCGCTACAAAATGGGTTTCGCGAAAATCAACCCTTAAGCTTCATTTCGGGGGAATAAGGGGCGTAATAGATAAATGGTTCCGTTTTTAAACTATTAGATCTACCAGCTTGAAAATTGGTGGGCATGTTCCTTTCATGGAATAGAGTTCTTCTAACAAAGAGTAAAATGAAAATCGACTCCTAAGGAGGGTTGCGAGGGGTCAAAGGGAGTTATAGAAAAAAAAATCCTGTTTTTGAATTGTTAGACCCACATACTTTAAATTGGTTAAGCATGTTGTTTTGTTGAATAGGGATCCACTAAGAATGTATTTGAAGGAAAACAACTCCTGGGGGTGAAGGGGGATACTGGGGCGTATTGACAAAAAAAATCCTTGTTTCGAACTACAAGGACTATAATAATGGAATTTGGTTTGCATTTTTCTTTTGTTGAATATATATACGCTAAGAACGGTTAGTTTGGAGAACGACTCTCAACGAGATAACGGGGGGGGGGGGGTATTGATAATAAAAATTTCGTCTTAGCTCTATTAGATGTAGACTTGTGGATTTCCGCAAAAATGGGTTTTGCGGAAATCCACTTGGTTACAGGGTTATGAAAGCGCAAACATCATTCTATACTTCAATTTTAGAGATTATTAGAAAATACAAATAAGAAGTTTTTTTTATCAAGAGGCGAGAGTTACAGGTATTAGTATATTTTTCAATACAATCGAATTCTTAATGATAGGATTTAGATATCAAGAATTTATGTATTTTATATATATATATTTCAAAAAATATACAAAAAATAGTTATATACCTAAGATAACTATAGTCATAATAGAAAAGATTTAGCCACAGAAATACAAAAAGCCAAACTCCCAGCCTTAGGAACTAGGAATGCAGGTTTAAACAAAGTTTTTTGGCCAGCCAACCTTCACCTGAATTTGCCAGTATTCTGGGCCATAGGGAAAGCAATCAATTTCTAGAGAAGTTTAACTATATTATAGATAAAACCATAATCTATTAATGTAATACTATAATGTTATAGCCTTTAATAATTACTAAAATATTTAAACTCAAAGCTAAACTAATAGAAGACTTACCACATGAATACATATTCGCCTCTTATGGACAATAACAGTAACGCATATAATTATTATGTATTGATAAAGTAGCATTATTACTATATATATACTTTTAAAAATTCTATATTTTATTTTAAAAATTTATAGAAAATAAAAATACTATCCAGGCATAAACGATTAATTTTTAATAAAATATATTATTACAAAATTACTTAGCTAGAGGCGCCATCTATCTATAAATTGTACAACTGAAAAAACTTTTTTTTATTTAACTGTTATAAAAATTTTTATAAATTTAGGAGGGTAACTGTGTTCTATAGAATGTTTAATAAAGTTATTAATATTTAAATATATATTAGATTTATCACTAACTAATACCTTGTTACGATAAATATAATTGAAAATAATATTTCGATAGACTGAAATAGAGATGTTTGGATTCCAGTAAGGAACTTTAAGAATGTTAAAATTAAAATCATCTCTTTTATCATAAATATTGCTATGTAATTTATAGTCCTTAATACATAATGATACATCCAAGTAATTAGTTTTAACAGGATTATTATTAATTTTAATTAGCTTTAAATATCCCGGATAAAAATTGATATTGGGATTATAATTATTATTTTTACCAAAAATAATTAGGTCATCAATGTATCTAAAAATGTAATAATCATTATTAATAATATAATTATTTTCGTAAAAGTGTAAATATAAATTAGCCAAACTATTGCTAGCAGGGCCACCTTGAGGCAAACCTTTGGTTTGTTTGTACAGAGAACCATTAAAATTAATGTAGTTTTCTTTTATGACAAAATTTATTAGAGTACTAAATTTTTGTAAATTAATATTAAGATTATAATTTCTATGATTATCTAAAATTACCCTAATTACATCATTGATATTAATAGAATTAAAAAGATCTTCAAAGTCATAACTATGAACTGAATAAATATTTATATTTTTAAAAAAATCTATAATTTCTTTACTATTTTTAATTATAGCTTTATTACATTGCTTATTGATGAATTCTTGCAAAATATTGTGCAGCATTTTACCTGCAGCAGTGATATAAGTTTTAAAACCATTTGTTACTGTTCTAAGTTTAACAGGATTTTTATGAAATTTAGGTGTTAAAAATATATATTGAAACTTAATCTTATGAATGGAAACATTCAATTTTCTGTATATAGCAGTGATTCGATTAGTAATTTCTTTATCTGACAATTCCAATCTATTGAAAGATTTATTGTTTAAAAAATGTTCATTAATCATAGTATTATAAAAATACTTACAAATAATAGCATAATTACCAGGCACTTTATCTATGTAAACAATGATAAAATTCTTTTGTAAATCATAAATTTTCTGTTTTAAATCTTTATAAGTGAGTACTGGTTTAGAACAATAGTTAAATTTCATCAGGTCTTTTAAAATATTGTACTTAAATTCATCAAATGCCCCTCTAAAGGCAAACCATATTTAACTGCAGATTTAGTAATGAAATTATTTATATCATTATTAATTTGATTTTTAACAGTATTATTGTTGTTAGAAATTGTTAATCTAAAACTAGTGCCTTTACTCATGATATCTTTTAAAATTCCATCCTTGACTATATTTAAATTGCCAGTTACTACATGTTTGTGATAGCTATCAATAAATTCATGATAGTTCTTACATTTACAGTCATCTATGTCAAGAGAAGGTGAGCTATTATTGTAATTAAAGATAAATCTGCCCATCGTTTTATTATATTTAAAAGCTTTTTTAACTATTACATTCCTAACAGGAAAAAGTGACAAATGTCTATTAAATACACTAGAAAAATTAACTTTATCAAATGTATTATTCATGAATAATAAAGTGCAGTATTCTGTAGTAGGTTTATTAAATTTATTGACATTTATATTGAATTTATTAAATAAAAAATTATTAATGTCTTTAATGATGTGAACTGCATGACACACCTTAAAGCACTCATTATATATATATATATGTGTGTGTGTGTGTGTGTGTATATATATGTGTATATATTTATATATATATATTACAAAAATATACAAAAAATAGTTATAAGCCTAAGATAACTATAGTCATGATAGAATAGTATATAACATCATGAAATACCAGCAAAACGGGTGACTGTACTTTCGATGATATCGAAAGCTATTGCGAACGCGATAAGGAAACTCGTATTTTTTAAAAAAAACTATTGCAGCACCATTCAATAAATATATCCCTTGATAGTATCACCTAAGGGTTACAATACCGCATCTCAATATTTACTTAGTATCAATTTCATAACTCCAAAAACCCACCTTCTAAATACCAACGGGATCTTTAACCCCATTGTTGATTGGTTTAAAATTCTCCTTATTCCTGCGCGTGACGAACCGATTAAGGTTAGAATGAATACGTATAATGATCAAATTTTATAGACGGCTTTGAGGAAACGGTAAAATTTGATAGTGTCATCGCAATCGGCGTTTCTTCTAAGTCATTCTAAGGCATCATCTTTTATGGAATATATCTGGTATCAGTATCATAAACGAAGAACTGCATGCTCTTATATAGTCTTAAAATAGGTTGATGATATCGCAAAGGGTTTAAATATTTATATATGATGTTGTTTGCGTAGAGAAATAAATAAGGGTTGGCACATTTATCTATGCCGCATTGTAGGAATTGAAATAGTTGTGAATATTTCAAATAAACTTTTGAACCTTACATCCTTCCTTTTTAAAATAGGGGTGGTCAAATAGCGGCCCTCGAAGAGTTTTTTTTGTAGACCACCAAAACTGTCAGAAAACCAAATACAGAAAATATTCTCTATATATGGCAGTTTATCGTATTCTCGAAGACAATGCAATAATTTTATAATTTTGTTCCATTGTCCTGATCAGGACATCAGGAATAACGATTTTCAGAATTGGCGACTAATTCCCTGTACCACTTCCAGATTTGGCGACTTATAGCATATACCATTTCAAGATTTAGCGACTGATTCCAGATTAAGCGACTAAAAGATTATGGTGCAACCCTAAAAACGAATACACTTGCGGTTAATATACATAAATCAAACAAAAAAAAGTGTTCTTTATGTGAGAAAGGGGAGGGTGGACGTGTCAGCAATTTCTTACCATAATATAAACTATTGTCTAGTTTTTCTGAAAATGGAAATAAAAAAAACCTCGTGCATGTGAAAAAAATAATTTATGTTCTAACTGATAAATATTTTTTATTTTTATAAAGCAATACGCGCGCGTTTAGAAGTGATGACACGAATCACATCACTATAGCAATACCTTTAAAAGGTAATAATACGATTAACACTTAATATTTATTCTTAATACACTTTTATTAATTTGATGTGTATCTATAGAGAAGAAATCTTTAAAATATAACGATACCATTCGAAGCCCCGTAAACGGAGAGAATAAATACCCTTCAGACCCGTTAATATCCATGGAAGAGCAAGACTAATTCCAGCAGCCACGTAATTCCGGCTCCAAATATCAAACTCTAAGATAAATTCAACAATATATATATATATAAATGATAGTTTAAGAAACTAAAAAAACACACCTTTATTGTAGATCTAACTAAAAAGTGAAAAATAAATTATAGTTTAAAAAAAAAAACTAAAAAACACGCTTTTATAGTGAATCGAACTAAAAAGTAAAAAAATAATTCTTAATATAAGAATAATATGATTCACGAGAAAATTAATGTCATTGTGGGTAAAATCGTGGGGTGCTTTGTATTGCTTTTTTACAATAACTCAGCATTTCGGAATAGAGCTAGAGAAAAATAATAACAATTAATATAGAGCACCCCACGCTTTTATCCCTATGATATTAATTTTCTCGTTAATTGTTTTACTCTTATATTAAGAATAATTCCTTTATTTTTTAATTCGAGTTATTATAAAAACGTGTTTCTTAGGAAGTTATTTAACTATAATTTATTTGTTAAAATTTTTCTAATGTTATGTATTAAAATATCAGTATATCCACTTCTAAATTACACATCTCAAAAGTCATAGTTCAGGCTCTGTATAAAAGCCTCAGCTATATATATAGGCAAAATAATATTGTTATAGAGGCATTTTTCATAAAAGAATATTTTGAAAATATATGTGATTCTTCCTTCATCTTTTTTTACAGAAAATTGCATTTAAATAGTTTTTTCTTAAAATAATATTTACAGTACAGTAGAATGTCGTTTATCCGAATGTTTATTATACAAAGCGTCAAATATCCTAATCAAAGTCCGGATGCGTTTTCGAACAGTACAATGCTCAACATTTGCTTCCTGTGAGGTCAAAAGTGACAAAAAACAACCCAAGGTGGGAGATATTTGGGGAATTTCATCTGTGTGATTTGGTAAGCATCTGCGAGGAATATTAGGTCAGTTTGTTTCCAAGTGAAGGGGTGTATACGTGCTCCTTTGTTCAGTTTTGTTGATATAGAAACCTGGATGACATGCGATGTAAAAGTCTGTGGATTTCAAATGCTAAATGATGACGAGATAATGACTTCCTTGCAAGAAGAATCCGACCCAGTCGACGATGAAACAGATGAAGACGAGGAAACCAACATCGAAAGTAGCAGGGGTTCATCAAATGCTGACGCCTTTTTTGCGTTAGAGACAGCTATGGAGTAGTACCAACAACAATCCGAGTGCTGTCCTACTCAACTACTGCTGCTGAAGAGAATCAGAGACCTTGCAGTGAAAAAACGAAGGTGTACAATTGTACAGCGAAAAATAAGGGAGTATTTTCCTCATTCAAGGTAAAATTGCGACATTTTGCACCTATTTTGCTTTTTCTTCAAGCAAGTTTCCCGCATATGATGATTTTCAATATTTGTGTAGTGTTCAGTATCATATATTGCATGGATCGCATTCGGTTTTTCGGTTATCCGAACAATTGGTATTCGAACGGCGTCTGTACACAATTGATTAGGATAAGCTACATTCTACTGTATATTGTAATTCAACTACACTAAATATCAATTGATTATTCATTTATACGCTTTTCAAAGCCAAGGTTACGAACGTAGTCACCTGAAGAAAATACTTTTCGACGACCTTCAAGAGGATGTTTTTAGAAAAACGGCTTAACGACTCTTCACGAGACAAAAATTGATTTCCCAAAAAAGGCAACACAAACGGTGGGATAAGAGCATGGAATTGAATTTTAATCTAGGTTAGTGGGGGGACATAAGAATACTGTTACCACATCACATACTTTTTCTAAAAGACTGATGATTCAAAGCTTTTGAAAGGAGCAAACTATCTTTCACAAGCAACCCTAATGAAGTTGAGGAACTGTCTAAAACTTTTGACAAAGAAATATGCTTCAGCACGTCATACAAAAAAACGTAATAGAATATTACTAAAATCGAATGTCTTTTAACATTTTTGGTGAACTGGGTCCAACTTGTGTCATATTTCTATTTGCAAACTATTATTTCATGTTTTCGGGGTTACATATAAAACATTATGTTGAGAAATGAGAATGTAGTGAATTTTAATGAAGAGAAAGTGTATAAGTGTTTATTAAGTTCGTTGAAAGACTATTGGCGACGAAACACGTAATTTTTAACCTCGGTCAAGTAACGAGGACGACGTCTCAGCTATGAGTGAGTGAAAAGAATGAATATTAACGTCGCACTATTGAGATACACGAGGGCTTTTGGCGACGGACCTCGTAATTTTGAACTATGGTCATGTGATGAGGACGACACCTGAGCTGGCACCCCCTCTCCTAACTACCACACCACACCAACGGGAGGACGTTTAAGCTCTCGACAGATTTCACGTGCATCGCTCCCCTACACGGCGGGTCTTCAGTGGTACTGGGATCGAACTCATGACATGCTAGCCACGATCTGATGCCTAGACCACTTGTCTACCGTGGCCACCACCTTGGCTGGCATCCCCTCTCTGAACTACCACACCGCGCCGACGGAGAACACTGAGATTAATTAACAGATTTGATATTAACATATTTAACGTATTTAAATGGGCCGTGGGTAGCCTAGTGGTTAGAGCATCGGTCTCCAGACTGGAAGGCCTGAGCTCGATGCCTGATGCCACCAAATATCCTCCGAGTACACACGGAGTAAATGCTCGTTAAATCAGTGGGTCCGAATGGTGTCGCCATCTATCGTGTTGCACCGAGCAAAATCATGCTGTCACCTTAATGGGGCTCAAAGCTTAGGCTAACGGCAGGCGTAAAATTCTAGCTCTTAGCCGCGATGAATTTCGTGGACCTTGATCTGATGTTACTGTCGATCAGGTGGCATAAGCGCAACACAACAACAACAACACACACATTTAAATACGACAGATTTAACGTATATCAGCCCCTCTATACGGTCTTCAGTAGCACTGGACTCGAGCACATGACACATCGGCCCCGTGTCTGTGATCACAACCAGTGCCGGATTATTCATTAGGCGAAGTAGGCAATTGTCTGTTGGCCCCGCGCTTTTTAGGGGCCCTCAAGAGAGTTTTCTGTATTGTTAGTGTTTCAAAAACAGACTACAGGGCCCCGAGAATTCGACTGCCTAGGGGCCTCCATGTCGTTTAGTCCAACACAGATCATATTCGTAACAAGGGGGGAATGGGGAATATTCTTTTTTAAACTCTCCTCGGCAGTTCTGTGAGTAATTAAGTAAGTGAATATCAACGTCGCACTGTTCAGCTACACGGGGGCTTTTGGCAACGGACCTCCTCATTTAAACTATCACACCACACCACACCAACGGAAGGACGTTTGAGCTCCGACAGATTTGATGTACATCCCCCTCCCCACACACAGTGAGTCTTCAGCGGTACTAAGCTCGAACTCATGACATGGCTGCCCCGAGTCTGTTACCTTAACCACTAGGCTACCACGGCCCGACAGTTCTGTGAACAGCACGCATGCAAAACACATGTATCAGTGAGTGAGATGGTCATACTTTTTTTACTGAGTGACTTATTTTTCGTGATTTTGTAATGTTTTCTAAACTGCTAGTTTTTCTTTTTTATCTTTCTTTTCCATGTGTCAAAAACTGTCCTATTTCTCATAATACGGTACCTTATTTATTGCACAGTTATTTTTTATGTGCATTTTAAAATTATTTTCTTTAACCGAAGTCAGTTGTGGAATATTCTGAGTATTATACTCATATTTTCCTTAGCAATTGGCAAGCAGTATATATGTAACACTCTCTCTTTAAACGTCATTTGTATGCTTTATATCACATTCTTAAAGTATTGGATAAAAATTATCAGCAGAGAAATGAAAATAATTCATTCAAAAAACAAACAAAAAAACAGGGAAAAGAGCGGTTATAACAATAGAATCATTTGCATCTACTAGTCATGACTTCCGAAACACGCAGATTCCTATATCTGGAGTCCTTCTCTATAAATATCGATTGAAATCATGATCGGCGATTATAAAACAGGAAATCGTAAAACACCCGATTGTGAAAAACAAATCTTCCATTCCGATGCTTTGTAGTCTTTAACCACAGCGGATGAAAATAGCTTGGGGTGATCTCTTGAGTGGAATTTTCTCTCCTGAAATGTAAACTTAAACGAGTTCTGCGGAAGGGAAAGCGAAAGCATCGGCTAAATAGTTCCATCACGCGTTGTCATTTTCTATCTAAACGGAAGTAAACAAGAGCGAGATAACTGTCCGGTTTTGAGTTATGCCGTTATTCTAAGAAAAGGAAGTAGTGTGTGGGGGAGGGGGGGGGCTAACCGGTATTTCTCTCTCTTTGTCCTGCATGTCTCTAGGTGTGGGGGGAAACAAAGCATCATCAACAAACTCCATAATAACAATTAGATTTATTCAGACTTTGAACACACACTTAAACAATCACAAGTGAAAGTCCACTAAAGATCCGCCGTGTAGGGGAGCGATGCACGTTAAATCTGTCGAGAGCTCAAACGTCCTCCCGTTGGTGTGGTGTGGTAGTTAGGAGAGGGGGTGCCAGCTCAGGTGTCGTCCGCGTCACTTGACCATGGTTCAAAATTACGCGGACCGTCGCCAAAAGCCCTCGTGTTGCTAATCAGTGCGACGTTAATATTCACTCACTCACTCACTCACAAGTGAAAGTATCACAAGTATAAGAAGAAACCTAGGAGTGATATCTAAAGCGTCGATTATTCCTAATATTCCACTCTAAGTAAACCCGACAACCAGAAATAGATAAGGAGACAAGCACTAATGAACTGATAGCCGATTCTGATTATACTATCTTAAATGTTCAATCTAATAATTTCTCAGCAATTACTTTCTTGACGCGCGCTAGGTTTGTGAAGGAACTATTCCAATATTTGCACTTACGTGACGGCTTCCCGGCTCCTTCTCCCTCACATCTACAAAACCTAGAATTTATATAGTCAAACTAATTTACATTTATATCTCGTGTTCTTCTTGAAAGGCTGTGAATTAATGTAAACGCTAGCCCCAAAGTTTCCCCAAGAGAATTGGTAGGAAATATCTCGCGAATAGACCAGTCACTGTAGTTACAGAACAGTCCTCTGAAATATCAGTCTAAAGTGGTCCGAAGGGTGGCCGAGGTTGCAAAAACGCCAGGTTGGCGAGAATGAGATAAGAAGGGGAAAAAAAGAATTAAGTACGAGACTTCCTCAGAAAATATTTTACTACACTTGTAGGGAATTGTTTGCTTGAGAATACAACAGAAAATAAACTGCTCAAATACCTTTAACCAAGGTAAAAGTATGTAGTTCATGAAGACATAGAGCATTTACTACATGAACATGAAAATTTATGAACACATAGTATACAGAAATGCAACTGATTAGACACATTTCAGAAAAGTACTAATGAAAGCATAAAGCTGTCTATAACGAAAATTAAATAGCCGACTTTAAAAAAAAAATGGCTATTTTTTAAGATATGTGTGATGTCCTGTTGTTTCCCATACTGCATGCTGCGTTTTGTCCCGCACTCCGGTATCTAAATTAGTCAGTAACAGCCTCCGGACAGGAGTGATCACTTCTGTCTAGTAGTCATGTTACTGGCCTTCGGATACGAGCGTCACGGGTTCTTATCCAGCACATTGCTGACCTTGGCTGAAAAGAAAAACGCTAAAACCTTCTGATGTGTCGTGGCGCCCTTTACCCGCAAGAACAAGCAAAGTCATTGAACCCACTCGACGCAGCAAGCAAAGTCGTCAGACTCACTTGACGCAACAAAGTAGTCAGGCTCACTTGACGCAGCAAAAGTCCTCAGACCCCCTCGACGCAGTAAAAGTCGTCAGACTCACTTTAGACAGCAAAAAACTTCAGACTCACTTGACGCAATAGTAACAACTCCCACATTCACCATAACAACAAATATCTCGATCTTTCTCCTATCCACCGACTCACTGGTGGGGGAGTACTGCGGCGGTATCTAAGTAAGCCAGTAACAGCCTCCGTGCAGGAGTGATCACTTCTGTCTAGTGATCATGTTACTGGGCTTCGGATCCGAGAGTCGCGAGTTCTAATCCAGCACATGCTTCATCCTGAAGACGACGAAGGAACAGTAAGTCCATTACCAACGCACCTTGTTCAAAGTACTGAAGGGCGGTTTCGACCGCCTTTAGTCTATCACTATGCGATATTTTAAAGTTTGTACGAAGTCCTCAATTTGTGTGTGTGTGTTAACAGCGTTATTTCCCCCCTTTTTTATATTACTGTGCACTTGGTGTTTCTTCGACCAGCAAGGGTGTGGCCAAGTTATCCAGTGCCGAGTTTTCGAGACTCTACAGCAGAGGTTCCCTAACTTTTTTTGTCTCGTAGACCTCTTGCCATATTTTTTGGTTTGGGGTAGACCCCTACTAATTAATATTGAATTTTTGCAAATTTATCAACTTAAATTCTTTTTACCACTTTTACTAGTACTCCTACTTTAAAAGAATTGAATTTCCAGTTGTAATTAAATATAGTGTTTATGTTATTATGCACATGTTAATTAATTAAATTAAAATTAATTAATAATAAAACTTAAAAAAGAGCTAACTAAACAACAAACAAATTATCTTTATAGGAGGGATGAATCTCTAACACTGCAATATAAAATTTTCAACATTTGGTATCAATCTTGTCTGGTTTAATATAAAACCTCCTCTTTAAGTAATGTCCAGTCTTTTTTTTTCTTTTTTTTCTTTTTTTCGAGATTGGCAACCGAACTGAAACTTCACTCTAGGAAAAGCAATCAAAAACTTTCTCACAATATTCCATAAGTCGGGAGTTTGGTTTTTTGAAGCCAAAATTGCTGGCATCCGTTTCTAAACTTTAAGATCTTCGTTAGTGCTTATTAGCTCATATTATAATTTGACATTTTATTTCAATATGACCATATGAAAATTCATTGCCTACTGTGCTATTTCCATAGTCAAATCATTCTCAAACCTCGTTTCAAAATCTGAATAAAAGGCATTTAAATGCTGAATGTAGGTTAAAACGTTCTGACAGATTGTCTGTGACAAATTTAGAAAATTCTGGACCTCTAGTATTATACTTCTTTAGCTTAACTCAGGAAAGAAAAGCTGAAACGGTTCTTGTTTTAATAAAATTTATGCTGTCACCTTGTAAATGCAAATTAACCTCATTAAATTTAGTAAATAAATCTGTTAAATAGGTAAAATTTGGTTTACACGTGATTATATAAATTTTCTTTTAAAATTAAAGTCATGATCTAGTTTAATGAGAGCAAGTATGACATAGACCCCCACTTACACCTTATGAACCCCCAAATTAATTTTTGGCTAACGTAGACCCCTTGGAGTGCCATCATAGACTCCTGGAGGTCTATGGGAATCACTGCTCTACAGTATTAAAAAAATTCATACAAAATTTCTGTAAGTTAAGAAATAAATGATCTTGACATTGTTAAAACGTTTTCACTATTCTAAATATAGGTTGAACCCATAAAGTCTTGCCTTGATTATAAATGTTATTACAAAACAGACGTTTAATACAATAATGTAACTTTTATATTATTGGGATAGATCTGTTTTAGTAGCTGTATTGCGCAGTAGATGTCGCGAATACTCCTATAAGAGTTACTCGGGTGAACATTTTAAGAAATATTTCATTTTTTACCAAAATGGCGTCGATTCAAGAGAAAGCTCAATTTGTGCTTTGGTTTTACGAAATGAAATCGGCTAATAATGTTCAGTGCACATTTCGACATCAATATGGAACCAAAATCCTGCTGCAAAATCAATTAAGTGATGCTATGAAATGTTTAGAGAAACAGACAGTGTTAAGGAAGTGAAGTGAAGTGTAAGTGAAACATCTGTTAAAAACACTTGGCGGGAACGGGAATACCGCTTAAACATTATCCGAGCTACCTAGGGGCAAACGTTAAAATTTATTGTGGTAAATGGTCGTATAAAAAATTCATTATTATTTTTTTACAGAATATATATATATATATATAACATATGTATAATTATAATTGTTTGAGTGCAATAAATACTTATAATTTTTGCAATACTTTTGATTCAACCTATATTTTCTCCACTGAACATGAATAAAAAATTAAATTAAAATAATTCCCAAGCTTCATTTTTGTCATACGTTTTTCAGAATTTTTCTCCTAGCATGGCGTCCTTCTTGGCACGATTCGGGAAGAATACGCGCCAAACAATTTCAATATTGTCATTAATTCAATTTTTTTTTCACTCTATCATTTCCACTAAGAAATTTTTAGTAAGATTAAATATACAGAAAAACCAAGCATGCTGAACCTTTCCGTTACAGTCTACAATCTTTTTGTCTTTCATTAAAAATGTTTCAACCTACCGGAAATTATTAGCATAAAAACAATTAGTTAACTGCAACATTTTACCAAAAAAAAAAAGGGGGGGGGTCCCTTTGACAACTTTTACACATCATGATTTCTTTGTTACGCAGTTTCAACATTTATCATTTTCATTCTTTCTTTTTTAATTTGTATTATTTGAATGAGGGGAAAAAAATGTCTTGAAAGCACCACAAACATATGAATGCGCCCGACATTTCCTGTGACCTTCATATACTTGAAGGTCTTCAAAGAATTTTACTCAATACGTCGGATTTGAAAAGGTTCTTGCTTACCCGTAATTAAAAATGCGATAAATGAAAAAAATATGTCAAAAATATAACATTTGATTTAAAAATCTGTTTTAAAAAATGGAAATAGCGCACATTATTAAAGAGTCGATTGGAATTCGTCAAAATTAATGCACAATTACAGCAGAACCTTTGTGAATTAATAATCCAAAGAACAGGGGGAAAATATTAATAAAACTAAAGCTAAATCGTATACTTTGAAGTCGTCTCAGGTATTCTCACTCTGTTTTAAAAATATTCGAATAACACGTAAAGAATTCAATACACAGTTGCATGTATAAATTATGACTGTCGTTTAAAATAAATGTTTGTTATTTTCTAATGACCTGATCATTATTTTTGAAAAAAAGTTGGAAATTACTTCAGAAATTCTTTTCTGACTCTCATAACAGAGCTAACTTGTTGCTAATGCCACCATCTGACATAGTCAGATCAAGGCCCCTGAAATTCATCATGGCATCGGGCTAGATTATACGCCAGTCATTACCCGTAGCTTTGAGCACCATGCAGGCGACAGTACAATTTGGCTCGGTTCCACCCCAATTTTGAGGAAGAACGCCCTGGGAGTGGCCAGAGGCCTCTCACCTCTCTTCCCCTTCCACCAACCCCACGAGAGGACTTGCGGCTCGACGACTATTTAGAGTATCCCCATGCCGCGAAGGCACTATACAAACATCCATGCCTTCTCCGGGATTCAAACCCCAGGCCCTACGACACAGCAGTCAGCGTCGCTAACCACTATACCGGACTGGCGACACTTGCAAGAGTTTAGTCAGTCTTTGCTCTCCCACCAAACATACCTAGAAATATTTTCCCAGCTGAACTGTCACCAGATACACCGCAATTTATACTCCAGCTTAAAAATTAATACAAGTTTGAATAATTTTTAGTTATTTAATATTTCTTGAAAATTAATACTAATTTGAATAATTTGTAATTATTTAATAGTTTGCTTTCAGTAATTGTATCGCATGTTTCTACATTACACGTAAGTTTTTCGTCAATTGCGTAACAAAAAATATTAAGGCACCCCTGCAAAATCAAATTTTGGGCCCCTAGCGGTACTTGGCGTTAGTCGGGCTTCGGGCACCTAAACAGTCCTTCCCACACGCCACTATATACGCCAAAGTCACGTAACTGCTTTTCGTACTTTCTGAGTGAGTGGTTATGGGCGACGGACCTCATAATTCTGAACCACTACCAAGCAACGATGATGACACTCAAACTGGCAGTCCATTCTTCCAAACATCCATACCAGAGTAATGTAAGGACCTTGTCACGACTTATCTAAATGACATCAACCGTTCTAATCGAATGGTCTTCAGTGGCGTGAGTGAGTGAATATTAACGTCTCACTGTTCAGCTACACGAGGGCTTTTGGGGACGGTCTGTGTAATTTTGAACCATGGCCAAGGGACGCGGACGACACCTGAGCTGGCACCCCCTCTCCTAACTACCACACCACACCAACGGGAGGACGTTTGAGCTCTCGACAGATTTAACGTGCATCGCTTCCCTACACGGCGAATCTTCAGTGATACACTGGGATCGAGCTCATGACACGCTGGCCACGATCCGATGCCTAAACCACTTGGCTACCACGGCCACGGGGAGGGGGGGGGGCAAAAAGAAAAAAAATCAAAACTCAAAAAACTATTAAAGCGAATTGTAACTCTATTTGCCAAAACTAAGCTGGAAATCTCGTGAGTAGTTACTATGAACTAATGGTGTTGGACTATCGAGATTTGGCGCCCATTTCACCTTTAGTGACTACTACCATTGTAATTGCGTTATTGCATAAGAAAACATACAGTAGAACGTCGTTTATCGAATTAATTAGGACCGCACATCGTTCGGATACGCGATGGCTCGGATAACCGAAAACCGAATACGATCCATGCATGAAACCGGACACTATGCGAATATTGAAAATTATCACATGCCGGAAACGTGCTTGAAGAAAAAGCAAAATAGGTGCAAAATGTCGCAATTTTACCTTTATTGTGGAAAATAATCACTAATTTTTCGCTGTACCATTGTACACCTTCATTTTTTCTCTGCAAGGTCTCTGATTCTCTTGAGCAGCAGTAGTTGAGTAGGACAGCACTCTGATTGTTGTTCGTACCACTCCATAGCTGTCTCTAACGCAGAAGACGCGTCAGCATTGGATGGACCCTTGTAACTTTCGTTGTTGTTATCCTCGTCTTCATCCGCTTCATCGTCGACAGCGTCGGATTCTTCTTGCACGGAAGTCACTATCTCGTCATCGTTTAGCATTCGAAATCCACAGTCTTCTGCATCCAGGTTTCTACATCAACAAAACTCAACAAAAGAGCAAATATACAACCCCTCACTTGGAAACAAACTGACCTAATATTCCACGCAGATGTTTACCAAATCACACAACTGAAATTCCCCAAATATCCCTCACCTCGGGTTTTCCAGTCACTTTTGGCCTCACGCGAAACAACTGCTGAGCATTGCACTGTTTGAAAACGTATCCGGGCCAAAGTCCGGATATTTGAAACTCAGGATAATAAACGTTCGGATAAACGACGTTCTACTGTAATAAATTATTTTATAAAGTAAACACATATAAGAATACAAATACATGTGTATTTATTTTTCTTCAGTGGCGCTTCTTCAATGTGCCTTGATTTTCAAGAGAATTTTCCTTCTGCCTCTCTTTTTTAGACATGTTCTTCTAATTAGTCTCTCTTAGGTTAACGAAATCCCTTTTTAGGCAGTCAACTGACCTGAGGTTGGTTTGATCCCTAGTTCTTATTCCAGTGGGCTTTGCCAAAAAGATTTTCTGCATTGAATGTTCTTTGTACCATCTAATAACTTGACCAGCCCAGTTAATTCTTTTGATTTTTATATACAGTGAAATACGTTTGTAGTAATCTCTGACTACTCCTTATATCCGAACCCTCTTGTCTACCTGTAAAACCGGCTAGAGGTGTAGGAGGAATAGAATAATCCACAGACATTATTTCCAATTTAAGTAATTTATTAATTCTTATTAACAAATATTGATCAGACACAATACAATTTTAATTAAGGTATATGAACCATGGTAGAGTGCAGAGGTGAGATACTATAATACGGACTTAAGCTTAGATTCAGTACCAAACCCTCAACTGAATGTAAGACAGCTTAAATGCGCTCAAGTACAACCACGTCGCACACTAATAACTAGCTTCTATTTAATTAAGAACACAGTACCTGTACCTTTAATTTAGCGGATCCTACACTGTAATTTGCTGGCACTATATTTGGTTTGTTCAATGTCGTTGGTTCCACGCTCTGCAATAATTTTACTAATTCTCGAACTTCAAGTTCTCTCCTACTTGCACACATCTACGTATCAACTTAAGCTTGTCAACAACAACGTGCCAACAGATCACTTGCTTCCTTCCTTTCCTTCATTTTACTTCACTTGACTTAACTTCTTCACTTTTTTGTCAACTCGCGAAAACCGAATTTATATAATATTCCTCATTTACATAAATCACGTTTGGTTTCTCGATGAAAGTTGGTTGAAATAAATATTTTGTTTTAAAGAGAAAATATATCAGTAGAACCGCGTATAGATCCGTCACACGTTTAATGCGAAAACGCTTAAGACGAAATATCGGTTAACACGAGAAAGTACAACTGTCCTGACAAACTACTATGCATTTTTTTTTCTCTTAACACGAAATAAAAATAGCGTGAAGCGAAAAAAATTTCCCCTCTGGCAATGAACAAAATACGGAAAATACCAGCCATACACATTAACTATATTTAAGAGGGTGTGTGAAATGAAAGAGGTAGTTTCACATATTTCGTGAGAGAGAGAGAATATTAACGTCGCACTGATTAGCAACACGAGGGCTTTTGGCGACAGCCCGTGTAATTTTGAACCATGGTCAAGTGACGCGGACGACACCTGAGCTGGTACCCCCCTCTCCTAACTACCACACCACTCCAACGGGAGGACGTTTGAGCTCTCGACAGATTTAACGTGCATCGCTCCCCTACACGACGGGTCTTCAGTGGTACTGGGATCGAACTCATGACACACTAGCCACGATCCGATGCCTAGACCACTCGGCTACCGCGGCCACTTCACATATTTCGTAGAAAGGAGGATAACTTCGCTTTGAAATACCCACGAAATAGCATGTGACACGAATCAGTTTTATTTACTTAAGCTACTTTCACCTTCTCTCCATCCCTACAAACGCCGCACAAAAACATCTCATCTCTCATCAATTGGCATTAAAATTCGGTGACATCGCATTATTTTGCGAGCACAATGTCAAACAGCTCAAGAGGAAAGCAATCTTCTATTTCGCTTAAAATGAAGATGGAGCTACTTAAGGCTGTTGATCAAAACAGAAGACGAAAATCTGTAAAAATTTTCGCGTAGCTAACTCTACTATATCAACAATAAGAAAAGAAAAGAGAGCAAATTACGTAAATGTCTGAATGGTTTTTACTAAATACATGCATATAAATTTATCTACCAAGTATGTAAATAAAATGTATTCCAATAAACTTAATTTTGTTGAATATATGTTCCTTTTCTGCAATATCCTTTAACAAGAAATTCTTTTAAAACGGAAAAATATTTCAGCCCTTTCAGTCTCATGTTAAGCGATTTTCACTGTATTTGACAACGGCTGATTCCTGGTAGCACGGCAGAGTTCTAAATTTGAACGTTTGTTCCGAATGCCATCAACTTGAGTTCCACCAAAGAGGGTTCTTAGGATCCGATGCTCAAAGGCAATGCAATGTAGATGTAGGTTCGTCGATTTTATGCAAATCAGTCGCAAAGAACAAGACAGGAGTGATGAGAATTTATCGCCGAAAAAACAATCCTTGAAATACAGGACACAGTACTCAAGTTTGCTGAGTAAATCTTAGTTGTATGTAAAATACAAGTATGTAAAAGATTATTCGCAAGCACTCGCTCATTCTACTCAACAGACGAAGCAATCACTAATCGCTGGTTGACTCTTCAATGGTCAAGGCAAGACTATCAATCGCTAGCTAAAACAATACTAACTCAGTTTCGGCGAGCGGCTCCCTATTTAAAGATCTCGCGGAGTCCGCTTGCGTCATAGATCGGGATATTAGTGGATTTCTCCACTGATTTCCAGAAGAATCCATAGGGTCACAACCTCGCCAAAAATGATGCCAACTTGGCTCTATTGCCAAGATTTTGCCAAGATAACATAAACGTATTACACATTTTGATGTAAACTATTTACACTATATTAAGAATTCTGACACAAAATTTGTAACAACACCAAAAGTATTTTCATCATTTCTTGTTTCATTCAATTTGATCCTAAATACCTCCTCAGACCACAAAAGCATCTATTGGCAGCACCAACTCTCCTTTGTATTTCAGATGTGATATTGTTGTTTATGTTGACCTCAAAGCCTAGAGATATAAGGCTATCAACTTTTACAAATTTATATGCATCAATTTGCAGGTGACTAGAACTCAGCGTACGTTTTATGTATTTAGTTTTCTCCTGGTTACCGTAGGTAAAATGAATCTCCATCACAGTAAAATTCATTTTACCTGCCTCCTTACCAGGGCTAGAAATGCACGTTTCAGATATACATGCGTATATATGTCCCAATATTGTTGCAAATAAATAAAAAAAAATACAAGTTACCGTAGATTTAAAAAAGTCTTAACTTCACATTAACCTTCAGGATGAGTATATGGACAGAAATGCCATACATCACAATTTCATTCTTTAAAGATGCTATTGTAATGCTACACAAGTCATCCAAAATTATTAATCTTATCTTGAGTTAATTCATCATTCAAAATAATTTCATTGAACTCTACAACACATTCTATGTAATTAAAAATATTAACGTCTTAGTGGTAAGTTTTTCCCCCTGCCACTCAAAAGCTCCATTGGCTACGAATAAAACAAATATTAATAAAAGGCTATTGATATCTCGTCATAATCTGCATGAAAGCTTGCTTTATTTCATGATAAATGTGCCTAATAATGTGCGTCAGAGGGTAGTATGGTTGAAAATAAAATAGATTTTATCGAATTCATTGTCTCAGGGTTTCTGTACCGTAACTCTGATGTTAAGAAAGTCTAATTAAGAAAAGTAAACCTTATATAGTTTTCAACAAAGGCCACGAGGTCGTCCATGTAAGAAATCAGTAAACATTCTGTCAAAATTGCCTCATATCAAAATATAAATGACTTTTGACGAAGGTTTTCCATTAAAAAGATTTCGAAATAATGTAGTTTTAAAAAAATATATTCATCATGAGTACAAACCAAGATTTACAATTCAAATCTAAATATCCTTATTCTTAAGCGCACAAATTGCTCTACGATTAAAATTATGACATATACAACAAAAAAGGCCGATATTATCAGATTCCAAAAACAGTTAATGGAATAAATGGTTAATTGTTGTTTACATTTCTGTGTAATATCTGCATTTAAAAAATACTCGCTTTCTAGGTAGATGAAATTTTCCTTAACTTAATATACATGCGATAGGGGAAAAAGTAAATTTTGATAGAACATTGATAGCATTATCTTTATAATATGTATATTGCAGAAGTATGAAAACATCTCGCTATGATCAAAAATAAACGAATTACTCGGAATTTTGAAAAAATTTTACGAAGAAATAAAAAAATTGACACTTTATTATGAACAATTATTTTAAAAAAAAATTTATTCATTTCAACATGAAATTATCGGTAAATTATCGAAAAGGAAAACAGACTCTCTGTGGTGATGTTATATACAAGGGGTGATCAAATGAAAAAGTACGAAACGACATGGTGGGTTCAAATATAGACTTTATTCAAAATATACACAATAGACCTGAGCACAACGATCCCACTGATGAACAAGCCGCAGGATTCCTTGTTCCCAGAATTCCTGCGGCTGTGACGAGACCCAGTCCTTCACAGTGTCCTTGAGTACGTCGTCCGAGTTGAAGCGCTTTCCTTTCAGGTGTTTCTTCAGTGGACCAAACACATGGAAATAGCAGGGTGACATGTCCGGACTGTAGGACGGATGGTCCAACGTCTCCCATTGGAACTTGTCCAGTTCCATTTGTGTGACTCTGGAGACGTGTGGACGCGCGTTATCATGGAGCAGAACCACACCCTCCGTGAGCAGCCCCGGTCTTTTGTTCTTGATGGACCTGCGTAGGCGTCGGAGTGTCTCACAGTACACATCGGAGTTAATGCTTTTTCTGTGCTCGAGTAATTCTGTGCTCGCATCATTTGGACGCCGCTTTTTATAAGAGCCTTTGCTCTCTCCTGCGCATGCGGGCACCCGCGCATGATCCGATCCCAGTCAGAGTCTCCAATGGCATCCCCAGATGTCTCGCTACATTCTCCCTTGGCGGAATATGCAAATATTTAACTGTTTCATTTTTATGTCGTTTCGTACCTTTTCATTTGATCACCCCTTGTATTTATATATTTTTTACGTTAGTATATTAATATCTTAGAATGTCAGCAAAATTATTTTCTGACCGAATTACTCGATAAGAGAGGTTACAGTTTTTTAAAATTATATTTACATAAAATCTCTCGCAATATAAAAGGCTTTATCCTCAAAATGTTGAGGCCTATGATTGGTCCTTAAAAAAGTTAGTGTTTTTTGTTATTTTACTATGACCGTATAAATTATATTGATTTTTAATTTCGTAAGCACGAAAACCTAGTTCCTTGGCTTTTTGGTCAAACTTTTCTTAAGCTCACCTATAACCAGTATTCATTCATAATTTAGAGCTGTTTGCTAACTAATTAGCAGACTTTTGTTGGCGAATATTATTACTATGTAAAAATATTACAGCATAAGTTTATATTTGCAGTAGCACATGATCATTTTGAAAGCTTCCAAAAGAAAATCTTAATTAATTAAGTTCATTTTCTTAGCTTTCCAAAATAAAAATTGTATGGACGCCAAATTATTTTCTTTACACACTTATAAGAATAGAAATAGTATAAATTAAAACTCGTATAACAACGGTGACTATAGTAATTTCATTTAAATAATCTTTTCAAGTTTATCGAAACTTTATTTAAACATCTCCTTTCCATTACAATCAAATTTCGAAAAAAGAAACGAAGTGTTGCCATTCACATATAATGATATAGTTATATTCCCTGTTGCCACTCTCAGAAAAAAGAAAAAAATATACAATTTAAAAACTAGAATTGCCATTCTAAAAATAAATAAATAAAAATAATAATAAATTTTTAACAATATTTTTTTCAATATTTGAATGAAAGAAAATTATAATTGTTATAAAAAATCTTTTAAAAGCTAATTTTTTTTAAAGCAATTTTAAAAATAAGGCGAGCCTAGTTGCTTTTTATACATCTACTTGTCCTCTACTTGTAGACCAAATTAAAATTATGTAATTTTACAGATAAAAACCTTGCCCAATGACACAGATACACACAAAAAGCAAATTCCACCGAAAAAAAAACACGAGTTATCTCATTGTTTCTGTAATTGCTTCAACACATCGCAAACATTTACGAACTTCTGAGTTAGAACAAAGGAAGAAGATACTATCCAGCTTTGAGCAAACCTCACCAGATGACCGATAGTCAATGGATAACTCAAGGCTGCCCACCACCAACAAATTTTCGAATTCTGGCAAAGTTTTTCCCCACTTCGGTCGAAAATTACCCCATTTACTACGAAACGCCACTAACAGACAATGACAGCCGGTCCGATTTGCCTGGCCGTATCATTACTTCCTTTTTTTTTCTTAAATGAGACGGATTAATTCCATGGTAGAAAGAATGGTTCGCGTGACGATCCATTGTTCTGTTATCGGTAATGTCCCGCAGACGCATCTTCTTCCAACCAGCTGAGGATATTAAGGTCAATAGCATGTAATGTAACACTGTAACCGTGTTCTGCCTAGCTGGGCCCTTTCCAGGAGAGATTATGAATGAGATTTCGGCGAGTCCAAATCTTCTTCGCACAAAGAGGTCTTAAGCTGGGATCGCAGAGGAGGAACAAAGAAATGGCGAGGCTTAGATTATGGAAAGTGATTGCTCGGGATTCGGAATCTCGACAAAGGCAGCTTCGGAAGAGGACAGAGATGGCGCTTTGGGACAGGTTGTTTTTCATTGAGCAGCAACAAGTCGACAATCACGAAAATGGCTGGGCGCTGGTCAGCTTCGATGTTCGACTGTTTTCGCGCCGTGTATGTTTCTGACTTGGTTCCATTCTTTTCTTTTGTTTTATTTTGAATCTGAGTTGTAAGGCTCTAGTGAATAATTTGATTGGACCAATTATCTCACCAAAGGCTTTTTTTCTACGGAAAAAAAAGTACATTAACTTTAAAGTATCAAGTGTTCCTATGATGCTTTAAGGTCAGACTGGGTTCGGAAGTATGATTTTGATAAAACGTATAAATGAATATTTTTTTTCATATTTAGCATCAGTTTAATTAGAATATACATATAAAATTGTTTTAAGAATATTATTATAAGCAAAATTTATACTAAAGTGCGACATTTTGGCAAAAAAAAAAAAAAAAAAGAACGAAAGAATGACATATTTTCAAAACATTCTCCTTTCATAAAAAATGCTTCTAGTATAATAATAATATTTTGGTTACATATAACTAAGACTTTGAACTAGGATTTTTCAAATACATAATTTAGGAATGACTTTATTCATATTTTAATGTGTATCAGAATAGAGAAATTTTAACAAAAAACACGGTTATTTATTCAATTGATCTTAGATCTAAAATTAACGTGAATATTTCAAAATTTTTAGTTTAATCTCTGTGGAGGGGGTCACAGCTATATGTATATAGCCAAAATATTATTATTATCGAAACCTCTTTCATAAGATGATAATATTTTGGAAATTACGACATTATTTCTTACACTTTTTTTTTCTTGTCAAAAAAATGCATATAAATAGTTTTTCTTGCAATAATATTCTTAAAACAATTTTATGTGTGTGTTATAATTCAACTGACATTAAATATCGAAAAATAATTCATTTATACGCTTTTTCAAAATCATAGTTCCAAACGTCACTTTAATAAGACTTTTTTTTAAGAAAAACTGATGATCAGGTTTTTTAGGGGAAAGGGGTGCAAAATAACAATTCTGAAACCTTAATTTAAATTAAGTAAACATTCTTTAAAAAAAGGAAAATATTAAGACAATAATGGAAAAATGAATAGAAATATTTTTGAAAAATCTACAACACACACTTAAGAGTTAGCGGTCTTTTTTCATTGCATATTCACTTTATTAGATATTTATTCCAATTTTAAAACCTATTGCGTTTTGTGCAGGTATGATGGATATCTATATAAAGAGTGTAGGAGAGAGTATATGATCTAAATTGATAAAAAAATTTACGTATTCATATTTATTTATTTTTAAATTATGGGTTTACAAAGCAAAAAAAAAAAAAAAAATCATTACTTAATATAAATCATTTTAATTACAGCACCTATTTTCAAATTATTCAATGGGCAAAACTATGTGACGTCATAATCACGTGATAGCTGCAATCACGTGTTTCCAGCCAATCACTTAAGCGGTTCGCCGCTGCCAATTTTTGATTTTTGCAGATTCTTTTGAAAAGTATATATTTGTAAATAATAGCAATGCAGAAAGGTAAATAAATTGCGCTTAATTTAATAGTGCACGTATGACAAACTATTTTTTTTTAATTTTGAAAAATTTTCTGTGAAGAATCTTAATAGGTGAAGAGCTTTACCAAATAATTTAATTTGCAATTGTATCTAAATATTACATGCAGAACAACAGATAAAAGTTTAATATATGTTTCGAATTCAATGGTGAACACGGGGTTTTATTTACTATGTAACTGCCATGAAATCAATCCATTCGGTTTTGATTTCACTAAAGTAATTCAAAACGAATTACGATAAGGTAAATAATTTGAAATAAAGTGTTTTGATTAAAAATATCAATCAAAAACTTTTATAATGCATAAAATAATTTTTTTAATTAAATGTAATTAAGTGTTGGGTGAGTGAATATTTACGTCGCACTGTTCAGCTACACGAGGGCTTTTGGTGACGATCCTCGTAATTTTGAGTGAGTGGGTGATTTTGGGGTTTATTGGCGCAAGAGCCGATTTCGGCTATACTGCGCCAAACGTTTGTTTTAATATCTGTGGTCTAGACGGGAAGAGAAAGAATGAATTGAATGACAAGAAAGAGGGTCGAAAATAGAGAAGGATCACTAGGGTACCCCGGGTTCGTGAAGCCCGTGTTTACCAAAGACAGTAAACCCCGTGGGAAAAGGAAAAGATCACTAGGGCACCTCGGGATTGTGACACCCGTACTCACCTAAAGAAGGCGAGCCCCCTGAGGGGCCTCGTAATTTTGAACCATGGTCAAGTGACGCAGATGACACCTGAGCTGGCACCCCCTTCTCCTAACTACCACACCAACGGGAGGACGTTTGAGCTCTCGACAGATTTAACGTGCATCGCTCCCCTACACGGTGGGTCTTCAGTGGTACTGGGATCGAACTCATGACACGCTAGCCATGATCCGATGCCTAGACCACTTGGTTACTGCGGCCACAACTAAGTGTTGGAGGGGTCCCCTGTCCACCTAACGGTTCACCACCCTCCATTGTACAAATTTTTATGTTCTTATCCATTGCTGAATTTGTAAAACTATAATTTACATGTATTAAGCAGTTCGGTTACATGTATTAAGCATGATAAATTCCAATTATTTTATTTCTCACTTTAATCGACTCAAACTCAAATCAACACTATAAATAGGATAATTCAGTCAAGCAACAGAGGGAAGAGACGAGAGTCGCGTTTGGGGAGAATACATTAAGAAAACCAGGACATCATATAATTTCAAAAAATCGATTTTTCAATTTTAGTTCTAAAAAATAGTGCATATTTTTCTGAACCTAAAAATGTATAATACTTATATGTTTGTTGATAAAATAGCCCTAAAATATGAAAAATAAAAATGTAAACAAATGACCACGCCCCTTATGACCCTTAGTTTTTTTCACTTTTTCTCTCTCTCTTAAAAGCATATTTTTTTGCATTTAGGTACATTTTTAAAAAAAACTATTACACTATAAGATTTTTTATACTTCTATATAAGATGCCTATGCATATAGTGAACCTAATTTTTTTTCCTATTAAAATAGAGCCTAGATTTTTAAAAATGGTTTTATGCATAAAAAAAGCAGAAAAATAAAAAAAATTCAAATTTTTTAAAGTTTTAAAATTTTTTTAAAGAAACTATACTAAATTTTCACTAAAAAAATAGGTTTACTGTCTTGTGTGTATTGTTTTTTTTTTTTGTTTTTTTTGTGTAAAAAATATTTTGCATAAAAAAAAGATACTTTTTTAAAAAATGGTACCTAAATATAACTATGTATTATGAGTTCTCAAAAATTATATATGTTATTTAAATTAAGTAGGGAAACAAAACTTTTGAACTAAAAAGCTATTTTTGTAGTTTTACAGAATAATTAAATTATCCTTATTAAGAACATAAAATATCTAAGCTCTATTGAAAATTTAAAAAGATATATGTCTCATAAAAAAAGGGTCTTAATTGTGGCATTTTACAATTCCGAGCATGTCCTGGTTTCCCTTAAGGGTTAAAAAAAGGATTTTTTAAAACTTTTTTTGTAGTGTTTTTATTACTCAGCTATGTAAATACATTTATTAATTTATATAGACAAAATAACCAAACAATTCTTTGTGGGATTTAGTACGATAGGTGAATGCATTAATGGCTTAAATAATGCAGGTGACCTGGAAAAAAGAGAATCTCAAACAAATTAAAGCAGTTCTCAATCAAACTTACATCCTATTTAGTTTAAATAACAGAAGCATTGTACTGTCCTTTTATTTAAGAGCCAAATTACAACCCTTCCCAACGATTTATTTCTCCCGGAATGAAAAAGAATATATCGGTGTCGCGACACTCCCCTTTTTTCTTTAAAAAAATGAGAGCACGGTAGCTGAACCTGTGTCTTCGTATATTGCGTAGGCGGGGTCTTTCTAGGCTATCTTGGCCACAAAGCACTCTGGATTCCATTACTCCAAGAGAACATTAGCTTCCTCGGGAACAATTATGTTAAAGGTCGCGAAAATGTTAAAGTTCGAAAATCGCTTGCGTTTCTCTCTGTTGCCAAAACGGTGACCTAGAATTCTGGACTTTCGCAGGAAGGCGAGAGAAAAAAATTAATTGGATTTTTTTAGCTAAAATCGTTTGCATATCGAACTTTTCCTATCTGATTTTTTAAATGATATTGAGTGGAATTCGTTTTGGTAACAAAAAGTAAACAGAAACGGAGGAGGATGATTTAAAATGCCTGAGCAATTATTGGTTATTTGTTGATCCATGTTTCATTTTCACAAATATTTATTGAATCAGATTCCATTGCTTGAAAAAAAAAGAGAGCATTATTTTGTCATAAACAGAAGATATGGAAAAAAATGTCCTTCCTCATTCGATTTCCACACACACACACACACAAAAACATTCTTATATCTACTTAACAAAAGAAACATACGTGACAAAACTCTGTTGGTCGTACTGTTCAAAAATAAAAATGTTTTTATCTATTACGCTACCGCAATTCCACTTGAAAGCTCATTTCTACACCCCCCCCCTTCCGCTTAGTGGATCTCTAAACGACAAAAGAAAGATGCCTGCTAAATTTCAAGTTTGTAGATTTCATAGTTCCGAAGATCGTGTGAGGAGTGAGAGAATTAGTCGCTTTTCCTCCTACGCATTTTGATTGTTTAAAATGGCATACCGAAAAGACATGATAACAAAAAAATTTGTTGTTGTTGTTGTTACTAATGCCACCTTGCTGACGTAGTAAGATCGAGGCCCATGAAATTAATCATGGCATCGGGCTAGATTGTACGCCTGTCATTAGCCGTAGCTTTGAGCACCATACAGGTGACAGTACAATTTGGCTCGGTTCCACCCCAATTTTGAAGGAGAACACCCTGGAAGGGGTCAGGGGCCTCCCACCTCTCTTCCCCTTCCACCAACCTCACGAGAAGACTTGCAGTTCGACGGCTATTTAGAGTACCCCCATGCCGCAAAGGGGCACTATACATTTACAAACATCTATGCCTTCTCCGGGATTCGAGCCCAGGCCCTACGGAACAGCATTCAGCGTCGCTAACCACTATACCGGATGGGCGACATCGAAAATTTTAATCTCTGGTACTTGGTTCCATTTATGCGCAAGCAAAATAATATTCCAGGTCAGAGCAAATTATTTATTTTCTATAGCTACCGAACCCAACAACAAGATGAGTCTTTTTGAAAAAATCAGATGCATCCAACGAACGATAACATTGTACTTCCAAGCCCTATTTTGCTCTCTCTCAAACAATCGCTTACAATTAAAACAAGATAATAAACTAATCAGAAGTCCGATCGGGTTGTTGTCTGCTGAATCTTAATTGAAAGCAAACTTATTAAAGACTGTGGATGTTCAAAATGCGATCCTCACGTATGAATACAAACTAAATAGTGCAAAACGAAAGACGGCTCATTTGCAATCCAATTAGCCATTACTTGGTAGAACACATCGATTAAAAAGTGGGGCAACCATTCAGCTTTCTTTAACAGATCGCCGCACTTTTGTTTGTTCCTTTTAGTTCTGAATCACTTCTGTTAAGATCACGGTGGTGTGCGTAAACTTTTCAAAGTACACTGCGTGTCTAAAGACAAGCTATTATACGAATACAGCTATTGTACCTTAAGGTGTTTATATGCATATAAATTGTTCTAAAAACTCAAGAATAGCGTTTATTAAGTTGAGTTATAATGAATGAGGTTCTTTTCAAATTTCATTCGAATAACTAGATTTAAAAGAAGTTCAATTATATCAAGTACATCTAATAATGGAAATGTGGTTCGAAAATATAAAAGCTGCATTCGTTTCGGTGTTTTCCTATTCAAAGAAAGAATATTTATAATTTGACTTATAGATGGGTTGCAGCGGGAAGAAATGGAAGGAATTCTTATTACAATTACATGGTAGATAATTCATTTTCAAAACGAATTGATTAATACAGAATGTTTTAAATGTGTTTTGTATAACTAGTTTTTGAGTTCATGTTGTAGCGGGCTTTTCTTCAGCAAGTTCGCAAACAACAAAAGACAGAAAAAAAAGCCATTAACGACTGGCCCGAATAGGGATTCATTTTTGTCTAAACCATCTAACGCCGGGGTGGGCATTATGTCGATCGCGATCGACCGGTGGACCGCCAAGACAGTTTGGAGTGACCGCCTGAAGATTAGCCGTTGGTAATCGTATACTGAAATATTCAAGATTGGCTGACAGTACGCAGACTAAGTCTTCTACTGACTATAATTACGAGAACTAACTTTAGATGAAAATGTTTTATTTCTTAATGTATTTTGAATTGTTTGATAATAAATGCATCATTAGATATTATTATATTTGTGGCTGTTATTATTATGTTTGTATTTTGCGTTTTGATTTAAACGTGGTCTCAAAAAAGTGAGTTTTTCATTTTATTTAAGTAGGTAAGTACATATTCCGTATTTATTATTAAGTTATAATTCCGTATTTATTATTAAGTTATAAATATTGTTGCGACTTTTTCCTTACCTCACCACACCTACTACCCTGGGCAATAGGCATTCTCGTGGGTTTTTCAAAGGGGACGCGGCGCTGTGGTCCAGTGTCGAATGTCTACTATTCTCGTATCCTACTCCAATACGGTGCCAAACATTTTTTTTTTCATCGTGTAGATTGTCGGGGGACAAAGAACAGTAAGAAATAAATTATTGAATAAATAATTAGCATAAATTAATAAAAAAAATATTAATTAAAAATACTCAGTTAAATTTTACGTACTATATACATGGGTTAAAATCAATCGAAAAAATCATGGGCTATGGAGGATCCTAACCCGTGGACCCTCCCCTCCATTTTTGTGTGTGCCACTGATACTGGGTGGACCGCAACACCTTGAAAAAAATTAGAAGTAGCCCGTACCCTGGAAAAGTCTGCCCACCCCTGATCTAACGCGTGCTCGGAATAGCAGTAGATTGGTAGATCTGTCACAGAGTAATGTTTACACCGACCGGATTGGCTCAGAAGACATCAGTAAAAAAATATATCAAGAAATACTTAAAAAAGCAAATGATAATTTCTCTTCAAGCAAATATTTTGAAAATTTGGGCAATATTCCAAACATTGGCACAATCTCTAAGTGGACAAATAATAGAAGTTCTGTGTACTCGAATTTTTATTAAAATGATCATTACTTCTGGACTTCCTATAAAAATTCAATTTATCAGACAATGCAAATTGTAGCTCTTGTAACTGTTTAAATGACCTGGATCATATCTTGTTAAGCTGCAGCAGATATACTCATCCTCGCAATCATCTAAAGTTTTTTCTCGAAATTGATCCTCACTGCAGTATCACCTTCAAAGAGTTATTGGAGAAAGCTGTGTCAAATAGATCAGCATTTAGATTTTTTGTTCAGAAGATGAAATATTTTGATATCTACTAAATTGTAAATATTTTTAGCGCGTTTTTCACGTGGTGAAACAAAAGCGCTATTAGGAAGCAAATTTCGTCTTCGTCTTCGTTCCATATTTTGTCGTACCTTTTTCTCAGCCAATAAGCAACCCATTGACCTCGGGTTTGCGGCATTGGGTCGCATTTGTGCCCTAGATGAGCCGATTCATATTTAAATTTTCCCATAGTTTTCGTGAATTTTCCTGAATTTCGCTTGTTTATGACAAAATTTTCTCGAATTTTACCTAGCATTTTAAAAAAATCTACCTGCATTTTGGAGGAAATCTTCACAAAAAAAGTTCAGAAAAAAAGTATAAAAGGCACAGTACACACACACTACTTTCTGTTAGTAAAAAGTTCATTAGTTGCATTATTGTAAAATATAACATGTGAAAAACGCGCTAAAATTACTTGGCCATGCCAATGATAGATATCTTGTTTTAGTCTTTTAGGGGATAATAGTCTTTGTTGCTCAATATCCCAAAATAAATAAATACAGCTTACATATAATATACAGTTAAAAGCTTGCATACTTCGGAAAATAAAGCACATTTAGATTGTTCAAAGGATTATTGATGGCTTCCGCTTGTAAAAATTAAACACACACATTTTCAAAACTGATCGCGTCATCGACTTTTTTCGGGAAAACATCAACAAAAACAAAAGGTGCGCAGATCTCTCAAAAAACCAGCACCCCGTGACAGGCAAACATCACTCCTCTCTAAACGGCACCATCCATAACCATAAACGTCAAGACATCGATTATATATAAAAACTGCCTCCTGAGCATCCAGCAAGCCGGAACCTGGGCACATTAAAATGGCAAATCGAACGTCCTCCGTACACGCAGACACGCACTAAAAAACTCCGCACACGCTGCCACATCTGGTTGGCCACCACGGCCCAGGGAGCAAGGTCGTCGTAGAGCATCCGAGAAGATGTCGCCTCCATTCGGAAATCAAAAAGAAAACAACACGATGGGGAATTAGCGCTTAGATTTTTGCATAGATGGGAATCACGCGGATATGGTTACTGATCAGCACTTGATGGGACTTCGACAATGGATAATTTTATGGATGAATGGAACGATGGAATGTTTCCGGCGGGAAATTTGTCGTTGAGTTTTTAGGAATGCGAAGAAAATTAATGTTTTGTTGTTGTTTATCTCCGGGGTTGGTTCAGAGTTTTGTCTAGAGCAGAGGTTCTCAACGTGGGCGATAACGCCCCCTTGTGGGCGTTTGAGGCTTTCAGGGGCGTTGAGATGGCACGGAGGAGCTAGAGCAGATTAACCAAAAAAGACTAAAAAAACCCGCTGATTATGTACTAACAAAAGTAAACTTTAACACTGTTTACCTTATGTTGATTGTATGTATTTAAATCATTCCATATCACATGAACGAAAATTCAGATATTTCGGTTGTACGGGAAGTGGATGAAAAACTTAAAAGATTACATTACATTCAGATGTACATTAAATTGAATGATATAGTGCATTTTAATTTCTGCAGTGCACGTGTTGTCTTTGTCTGTGAGCAGTAGAAAATATGTTTCGTCCCCTGCATTTCATTACGTATATTATCCACAAGAAATATAATTAAATATGTTAACCAGGAATTAAACTGTCAATTTATATTTAATTTTAAAGCAATAGTTTATTTTGAATTAATTCGTATCCTCAAAACCCCTGCCTGTCTTTATAACAGATAATCTAAAAATATTTTATTCCACTCTTTTAAATGAATAAATTCAGTAGCGTTTCAATTCCAACAATATCCTACCTATGACTAAAATATATAATACTAGCTGTTACCCGCCCGCTTCGCTGGGTATTTCATGAGGTTTTATAAATTTTTGCTGGTTATATATATGAATAAATTATTGATATTTAAGTCCTGGCATAAGAATTCGATTGTATTGAAAAATATACGCCCCCTCAACGCCACTTGGGGGTTGATTTTCACGAAACGCATTTTGTGGCGTATCTCTATTCTATGAGAGAAATCTGCTTACCAAATTTCAAGACTGTGCATCTAATAGTTTAAAAATCGGAATAATCCTTAACCCCCCACAACACCCCTTGGGGTGATTTTTCCCAAAACCCATTTTGTAGTGGATATTTACTCCATGAAAGAAACATGTCTACCAATTTTCAAGCAGGTTGGTCAAGTAGTTTAAAAGCGAAAATATTTATCTATTACGCCCCTTAACCCCCCCTCGCAACGCCACATGGGGGTTGTTTTCCCAAAAACCATCTTGTATCTGATCTCTACTCTATGAAATGAATCTATTTATCAAATTTAAAGACTGTGCGTCTAATAGTTTAAAAATGGAAGTAATTATCTATAACGCCCCCTAAGCCCCCGCAATGTCACTTGGGGGCTGATTTTCACCAAACTCATTTTGCAGCGGATCTCTACTCTATGAAAGGAATCTGCTTACCCAATTTCAAGATTGTACGTTGAGTAGTTTAAAAATGGAAACAATTACTTATAACGCCCCTCAACCCCCCACAACGCCCCTTACGGTTGGAATTTCGCAAAATCCGTTCTTAACGGATCTCTACTCCATGAAAGGAACATGTCTACCAAATTTCAAGTCTGTAAGTTGAATAGTTCCGGAGATATCGTGATTAGTCAGTCAGTCAGTCAGTGAGTCGCTCTTTTGTCCTTTATATATAGATATATATTGTTGATATCTAAGTCGTCCTTAAGAATTCGATTGTATTAAAAATATACTTGTCGTCTCTTGATAAAAAAAGAAAGGGCAGAACTTATCTAATTTGTATTTTCTAAAATTGAAGTATAGAATGATGTTTGCTCTTTCGTAACCCTATAACCAAGTGGATTCCCGCAAAACCAATTTTCGGTGGATCTCTACTCTGGAAAATGAACTTGCAAGCCAAATCTCAAGTCTAAATCTAACAGGGGGGAAATGAATTTTTACTATCCCCCCTCCCCCCTCGTAAGCCCGTTGAGAGTTGTTTTCCAAAATAACCATTCTTAATAGATTTTAAATCAACAAAAAAAAAAAAAAAAAAAAAGTGCAAACCAAATTCCATTATTATAGTCCTTGTAGTACGCAAAAAGGATTTTTTTCTTGTCAATACGGCCAAGTAACCGCTTGATCCCCCAAGAGTTGATTTCCTTCAAATTCCTACTCTACGAAAGGAATCTGCTTAACAAATTTCAAGAATGTACGTTTAATAGTTTAAAAATGGGGATAATTATCTTTAACGCCCTTTGAGGCCCCACAACGCCACTTGGGGATCTGTTTTCCCAAAACCCATTTTGTAGGGAAACTGTACTCTATTAAAGGAATCTGCTTACCAAATTTGAAGACTTTGCGTCCAATAAATTAAAAATGGAAAAAAATTACCTATAACGCCCCTTGAGTCCCCGCAACGCCATCTAGGGGTCGATTTTCACAAAACATGGATCTTTAATCCATGAAAGACTTCTGATTATCATATTTCAAGATTAAAGGACCAGTAATTTAAAAATGAAAATAATTATCTATAACGCCCCTTAATCCCTGCAACGCCACTTGGGTTTCGATTTTCACGAAACCCAATTTGTAGCTTATATCTACCTTATAAGAGGAATCCGCTTACCAAATTTCAAGACTGTACGTCTTATAGTTTAAAAATTGGAATAATTATTTATATCTCCCCTTAACCCCCCCCCCCCCGCAACACCCCTTGGGGTCAATTTTCCCAAAACCCATTTACTCCATGAAAGAAACATGCCTACCAATTTTCAAGCTGGTAGGTCAAGTAATTCAAAAACAAAAATATTTATTTATCACGCCCCTTAATCCCCGCAACGCCACTTGGGGGGCTATTTTCCCAAAACCCATCTTGTAGCTGATATCTACTCTATGAAAGGAATGTATTTATCAAATATAAAGACTTTGCGTCTCATAGATTAAAAATGGAAATTATTATCTATAACGGCCCCTAAGCCCCCGCAACGCCACTTGGGGGTCAATTTTTACCGAACTCATTTTGTAGGAGATCTCTACTCTATAAAAGGAATCTGTTTACCTAATTTCAAGATTGTACGTCGAGTAGTTTAAAAATGGAAACAATTATTTATAATGCCCCTTGCGATTCGAATTTCGCAAAATCCGTTCTTATAGCTGATCTCTACTCCATGAAAAGAACATGTCTACCAAATTTCAAATCTGTAGGTTGAATAGTTCCGGAGATATCGTGATTAGTCAGTCAGTCGCTTTTCTCCTTTATATATATAGATTACACATTTAAATATATTTGTAGCAATAGATATCTCAGATTCTCAAGTAAAAAAAAACTGAGACTTTAGAAAAAAAATTAAATTAAAAAATATATATTCTTTTAGTAATAGGATATTTTTTAAAACTTAACTCTTGTTTTCACCATGTATTATGTACACTCTTATTTTTTCAGTGTGGGAGGGGGCGGTATAGAAATATTCACTAGAAAAGAGGATGGTGTCGAAAAATTTATTAGAAAAGGGGGACGCCAGTTCAAAAAAGTTTGGGAACCTATGGTCTAGAGCAGAGGTTCCCAAACTTTTTTGCCTCATAGACCCCTTGCTATGTTTTTCGGTTTTGATTAGACCCCTACTTACCTAATAAATGAATTTTTGCAAATTTATCAATTTAAATGTCTTTTTGACAAGAGCTATACTTACTTTAAAATGTTTAATTTCCTAACTGTAATGAAGTATGGTGTTTAAAACCTAAGACGCACTTGTTAATTAATTACATTAAAATTTAATTAATTCATAAAATAAATTTTACATAATGTTTCTCAGCAACAAATGGGAGGGATGAATTGGGTGCTTTAAAAATTGTCGATATCCGTATTTCTAAATTTTACTTTAAGATCTTCTTGGTGACTATTGCAATCAGTTCCTCTTGTAATACGTTTGTTTTTTCTTTCAATGTTACCATATTAATTCATTGCCTACTATGGTATTACCATAGGCAAAGCATTCTCAAACCTAGTTTCAAAATCTGAATAAATAGTATTTAAATGTTGAACGTAGGTTAAAACGTCCTTTTCCTGGCAGACTGTGTGTGACAAATTGAAAAACTAGGAGAATTCGGGACGTTCAATGTTATACTTCTTAGCTTCATTCTGGCAATAAACGCCGAAATTATTGTTCCTGTAACTGCAAAATAACTTCATTTATATAAATTTAGTTAAATAATCTGTTAAGTAAATAAATGTCTTCCACTTGATTAAATTTTCTTTTAAAACTAAAGTCATGCTCTGATTTTATCAGAGTCACTATCGTATACCCACATTTACACCTCATGGACCCCCAAATTATTTTTTCGCTGGCATAGACCCCTGGCGGTCTATATTGACCACTTTGGGAATCACTGGTCTAGAGGCTAAAAAATATGGTAGATTTTTTCTGCAGGCAAACGGTTTTTGGAGGTTGGTAACTTTCGTTAAGAATATTACCATCAAAGTGAACACAGTGTTTATTGACCTCACACTAAAACGCTACAAGAAAGCTATTGCCGACGGACCTCGTAATTTTGAACCACGGTTAAGTGTCAAGGACGACACTTGAGCTGGCACCACACCAACGGGAGGGCGTTTGGGCCTCGACAGATTTAATGCGCATCGCGCCCCTACACGGTGGTTCTTCAGTGGTACTGGGCTCGAACTCATGACATGTCTGCTATGATCCGATTCCTTGACTGCTAGGCTACCGCGGCCACCCCGTCGACTGCAAGTTCGTGACCATAACAACTAGGGTACCGCATCCAGATGAAATGGATAATGAATGTAGGGAAAACAAATACTGTCTTAGTCCTTAACTAAGAACTAAAACTCAATAAAAGAAACAGATAATCTTACCTGTGCAAACTAGTAATCCCTTCCGGCAAGTATTCCAATTCATTCCCCGCCAAACACAGAACTTCCAGAAACGGAAAAGACGTAAAATCCAAAGGAATGTTCTTCAGTTCGTTGACGGATAAGTTAAGTCTCGTCAAGTTTTTCAGGTCGCACAATTCCGAAACGACGTCTTCGGCACGACCTAGACTGTTATTGGACAAGTCCAAAATTCTGAGATGTATATTTCTTCGCACATATTCGGGTATCGTCGCCAAATCTCGTCCCGACAATTTGACTTCATCTTGAATGTTTCTGACGCGATTGATATCGACCGACAGGATCCGAGTGTCGTTCGGGGAACGGTTGTTGCCTCCGCTGAACACGATGGTCATCTTAGATCCGGAAGTAGTTGTCACCATGCACTTTTGAGATCCTTTTAACAGTAGAAGCTCAAGCGACGTCCGCGTTTACTGAGATCTGAAAAAAAAACATCATTATCAAATATTTATTAAAAACCAAAATGAATCAAAACACTAAAAAGGTCATTAATAAATCTTATGCGAGGGCCACTCTGAAACTTTTGAGATACTCCTAGGTTTTTTAAAGTTATACAAACAAAATTTTAGGAGTGTTCAAAGTAGTCTCCTCCAGCATGAATGCACTTTTATACACGAATTTTCCACAGATTAAATGCCTCAAACCATCCATTTCTTGGAATTGATGAGAAAAAATGCATTTATAGCCACATCAATCTCTTCTTGTGAATGAAAATGACGTCTACGTAAGTTCTTTTTTAGATTAAAAGATAACCAAAAGTCACACATAGCTATATCCGGAGAATAAGGTGGATGTTCTATACCAAATTGTATTTGCTTAAGAAACTCAACTTTTAATCTGGCTGTATGGGAAGATGCATTGACATGGTGAAGCATTAGTCCTCTAACATTAACTTCTTGGAGAATTTCTGGAAGACATTTAGTGGTATAGTTTGCTGTTCTGTCCTACCAATTTGATGGCTTTGATCAATCCCGTACTTCTGAAGAAAACGGCATACTACATTACTTTTTTTTAAATATTTATAAACCCCGTGCACCACCGAACGTATAACACGGGGGTAAACAACACAGACAGAAGAAAGGATTACAACACAAACATCCATGCCTTCTCCGGGATTCGAACCCAGTCCCTGCGGCACCGCAGTCAGCTTCACTGACCACTATACCGGATGGGCGGCTTACTTTTTTCATTGCTCGTTGTCTTTTCACCATTGTTGGCGTGGGATCATTTTCAAAGACCCGTAGTTTGCTTTCTTGACGTGTTGGAAGGTCAAAAAACAGTATGTACATTTCATTGCCCGTTACAATTTTAGAAATGATGCGATGGCCACCATCATTTAGCAATTTAAGGGTTTCCTTAGTGATTAAGACACGCTCAAACCTCGGATTCCGTCAACCCAACGAACCCGGAACCGAGGTCGTGTTCCATCGTTTCGTGCATTGCTATTCAGGCTCGAGCGCCTGCTTGGAGCACTCTAATTTTTGCAAAGCGATCACCGCCTTCCACCCGGGGACGACCCTTTTAAAATCCCTCCTAAGATGGTAGGCAGAATACCGGGTGCACATTGGTGACCGCGCGAGCGGCCCCCTAAGTCCAGAGCAGAGGTCCAACTACGAGATTTTTAACTGCAACAAATTTAGTATACGCATGCGGCCTAGGTGGACGGAAGCCCTGCCACAAGCGACCCGCAAGAGAGACGCGATTTGAAAAAAATTGAAATTTTTGGAATTTCATGTCAAAAATACCTACTTTTCCGGATACAACTTTTGTGGAACCAATAGACCCACAATCAAAAGCTTTATAAAAAAGAATATTTTTATTATTAAAGAACTATTCAACACGAGGAAAAATAGGCGAGTTTTAGCAGGAAGTTGTGAAAACGCGAGATTCTGAACTTGGGAAATTTTCGAGGAGTAAGGGCGTCGACCTTCTCCGGCAGCGGCGAAGGTCGACGGGGGCCCTCCCGTCAGCGAATGAAGCCCTCTGGAGCACACTCAGAGACACGTTTGCGTGTATCTCAAAAATCTCAGAGTGACCCTCGTATGTGAATTTGAATGTTTGTATGTTTGCTTGGGATATATACCGTTGATCCGTAGCCTTCTAAAATTGTACAGAGCTTCGCTGATATTTTAAAGATAAAAAAAAAATTAAAATCTATTTTTAATCAATTTTTTTTTCTAAAACCTCCTTGCTTAAGAAAGAGTTTGTGTGTATGCGCGGAGATGCCAATAACCATGATATGCAGCCAGTTGTGGAAAATCGTTCCCTCTCACGTTAGCAAATGATTACTGCCTTCAGTGACATATTTTGATTTGGCAAGACTTAGAACGGGTTTTGCAATATTCGAAACTAGGGGAAAGGGTGTTATTGATAAAAATTCCCACTTTTTAGCTATTGGACAAACAGACTTGAAATTGAGCAAGCATATTTCTTTTGTTGAATAGAGATCTGCTATGAATGGGTTTTGAGGAAATCGAATCATAAGGGGGGAGGGTTACAGGAACGTTAAAAAGAATAATATGAATAATTTTTTCATAACATCATACTTCAAAACCTATTGGTGACGGACCTCGCAATATTGAATCACGATCAAGTGACGAAGACGACCCCCGAGCTGCTACATATATACACAAACTTCCACACCGGAATCTTGAGAAGACTTTGAGCCTCGACAGATTTAACGAGCATCAGACCCTCTACACTCGCGTCTTAAAAAGCATTAAGTCTCGAACTCACGACATGGCAAAAAACAACAGGCCATGGTCACGAGTTCACGACCATGACCTATTCGATTACCTCAACTATTAAACTTTGAAAAACGCACAATTTTAAAATTCTCGTGGTGAGTGAGTGAGTGAATATTAACGTCGCATTGTTCAACTATACACGAGGGCTTTTGGCGAGGTACCGCGTCATTTTGAACCATAGTCAAGTGACGCGGACGACATCTGAGCTAAAACCCCTCTCCTAACTACCACACCACACCAACGGGAGGACGCTTGAGCTTTCGACAGATTTAACGTGCATCACACCCCTACACGGCGGGTCTTCAGTGGCGCGAACTCATGACACGCTAGCCATGATCCAATACCTTGACCACTTGGCTACCGCGGCTATAAAATTCTCGTGGTACTTGAACATTAAAAATGGATATAAATTATTAAATGTAACTGTACACTGGCACAGCTAGTCCTGAGTAGGTTATATGACAATATTCCTTGGAAGTCCTTTTTTGGGGCCCCTTACACTCTAATTTTTTTTTTTTTTACTTTTACATTTTGGGACCCTTGAAACTTGGAGGGGGAGGGGGGTTGTATCATTGATACGATGCTAGGTATGCCCCTTTACCTGTATTAAAAATGCGTACATTCTAATCGTAAAACAATCCACTATTTCGATGATAACCTATCAAAAGGAGAAACATCTTAAGCCAATGATTTTCTTCGATTAATTTAAAATGCATGACAGAAGCAGAGATAATAATTTTCTTAGTAAAAAAAATTTTATGTATCATGTTTTTATAACCATTTCATGCATTGTCTGAGCTATAGTCCAAATTTCTAGTCTCTATCACATCGGGAAGTTCGTTTAAAATCAATTGCAAAATTCAACCCCGACAGACATATAAGAAAGCGAGTTAATAAAAACATGGTAACCAGGGTCTCTTTGACCCCAGAGCCACGAAATTGAATTCGTAGACGCAACTTGACCCGGGCAATCGATAGGTGGACTTTCTTTGCTTAAATTCGTGTAAGTTCCGGAGTTATGGGGCCCTTTGTCGAAATCGGGGCCCACCTCTTCGGGAGCCCGGGTTAGAGACCAGAACTTTTTGTTTACATATTCATGATACTCATGGAGTGTCATCAGCTTCTAAGCTATGGTTCAAATTTCAAGTCTCTAGCTCATAGGAAAGTTAGTTTAAAATCCATTACAAAATTCCACCCGGACAGACAAGAAAGCGAGTTAATAAAAACATGGTAAAATATAATTTCCTTTACATTTAAGTGTAAACTTTAAGGTATCCGACAGGTTGGGCCAACTTTTTTTTTAAAAAGGAGATATGGGGATATTTTTGTTATTTTTAGATTTGTTTAGAGCATTTTAAGAAAAATTTGCTAAAATTAAGAAGAGAAAAAGAAATTATTATTACTAAAATTAGAAAAAATAGGTAAAAATTGACACAAAAAAAAGCATAAACTCGGCCCATTCTGCACCAAAGGTTTATGAACAAATTTTCAATTTTTTTCCATCTAATGTGTTGCTACATTATTCAATTTTGAAATGACCTCAGGATAAGAGATATTTTCTTTTTTACAAAAACTAGAGCACTTTATCTCGGTTACTATATGAAAATGCTTAAAAAGACAGTGAGTATATTCACATAAGGGACTGGGGTCAATTTTGTAATAAAACAGTGATGGATAAATCTGAAGGTTAAAACAATTTTACTATTTTACAGAATTTACAGAAAAAATGTCAGTTAATTATGTCCAAAACTTTTTGAGCAATCCCTCTGCCCCGTTTGATTATTTTCAAAAAAAAAAAAAAAAAAAACACATTTCGAGTAAAACGCGTTTTAAAGTATGACATCTTGCTTAAAGTAATGGCATCTGCTTTTACTAAAACACTTGTAGTTTTTGTTCTAGTAAACGTAAAATGATAAACTTGGTATTTTTATAAAGTTTATAAGATGGCCCATAAAAAAAATTTGACAATTTTTGGCAAAATTCACAGTTTTAGGGTAGTCGGATACTTTAAGTAAAAAAATATCAACACTCCCAAAAAAATTATTGGAAAGAGAAACATAATTATTGAACCCGAATTCTGAAAGTTACAGAAAAAAAAATAAGAGTTCACACACACACACATTAAACTTTTCTTAACTGATACCTAATATAGATTATTCTACGATTATTAAGAGTACAGCACATTACAAATCCTGATAAAATCTCTAAGAGCCAATTTAAGTTGTTTGAATAGATAAAATGCATACACCTATAAACATTATGGCTAAAATTTACAGACAACTGCCTACTGCGATGCCCTAAAGATATGAAATCTCTTATTTTTACTTGAGTAGCGTGGGAACTTATTTAGGTAAAGATGTTCAGGAAATGCTTTCGCCGTTCTCGAGAACTGAAATCAACGAGGATTAAAGCCATTCGATTTTGCATCAGATTAAAAAGTGGCTAGGAGGAAAAATAATAATTTGAATGAGACAATTGTTCATGCTTTGGAACGTAAATATCTTGATAAAAATCAAAACTTTTAAATAAATCGTAACTTTCGGTGATAAAGATCCTGAGAAAAAGCTAAGAGATTTTAGAACTTTCGTTGCACTGTTCAGCTACACAAGAGCTTTTGGCGACGGTCCGCGTAATTTTGAACCATGGTCAAGTGACGCGGACGACACCTGAGCTGGCATACCTTCTCCTAACTACCACACCACACCAACGGGAGGATGTTTGAGCTCTCAACAGATTTAACGTGCATCACTCCATGATGGGTCTTCGGTGATACTGGGCTCGAACTCATGACACGCTAACCATGATCCGATGCCTTGATCACTTGGCTACCGCGGCCACACCACAAGGATGCTAGAAAATAAGAAAGATTATAAGTTAACATCGCACGTTGAAGTTACGAAAGCTATTGACACGTTGGACCTTTTAATTCTCAACCATAGTCAAGGGATGAGGACAACACTTAAGCCGTCTCTCTCCCAACTTCCATGTCATGTCAACTTGAAGATTTTGATGCTCAACCCTTCTGTACAACGGATCTTTGATGGCATCAGGATTCGAACCCACAACTCCGTCAGGAACAATAATACCAACGACTTCACAATCATGATCGCTCAACCAGGCGACCGCATTGAAATAGTTACTATAAACAGTAATAAAGAATCGAAATTTGTGCATTAAAATTTATTTGTCAACATTTGAAATCCTAAGACATCTTTCTTTCTTTGTTTTTTTTTTAAATATTACATTTGATTATAAGTATACAGGATACATAAAAAAATTATCCTGACAATATGTAGAGAAGCACAGTACACACATATTTGTGTGCGTGTTTTTAAAAATAACAGCTACGGATTAAAATAAGTGCATAAATTCTATAACCTTTTATCCTACATTCAAAGAGATTTTTAAACTGCCAAAGGCAATAGAAATTTCAATTTATTCAATGAAATTATTTTCATATAAACAGTTGTGTGTGATGTTTATTTTTGTTTTGTTTGTTTATCAATGCTCATTTTTTACGAACACATTCATACTAAATTATTTTAATACCTTTTTAATAGCTTTCTTTAAAAATATTATAGAGCGTTATATGCTCGCGCCCCACAGTTTGAGAAACGCTGCATTACTTTTTTAAAAAAAGTAATTATTTACACTTTTTTTTTTAAATTAATATCTATTGATTTTATATATTTTACCCATAAAAAAGAATCCTGTGATGAAAACAAGATAAAGAAGCATTTTCTTAGAGTACACTGTATTTTCTTCAAAAAATAAGTTTATACTAAAATTAATGAATATGTTAATATTTTCTAATTTTATTCCACAAATAAGTTTAAATATTACATTTTTTACGACCACTAATTTAAAGCTGATATTAACTCATGCGTCCTTAAATTTAATTCCTGGTAAAGCCTATTAATTCTGTTTCCATTTTCTTTTCTTTTTTTTTCTCTTTTTTTTTGTTTTAAAAAATGTTTTCTCTCAACAAGCCTCTCATCTTTGCAATACACCCAAAATTCCTTCAGGCGTATTTTCTTCCTACTGCAATCCACGTCGAATGATTTCATCATATAATCATAAGAACGTCCAGAAATATTTTTAAAAAATAGTGAGGGAAAAAAAATTGAATCACAAGAGAAACAAGTTCACTAAATAGGAAATACACTTCGCTATTTGGAGGTTATTTTAGGAAGAAAATCGCAAAATGTTCTTGGTTCCAAGAAAAAGTTCGCAAATCAATAAAATTCACTAAACAGAGGCTCTTAAAAGGGAGGTCCAACTGTATATTTTATCAAGCATCGTAACATTAGCTGTCACAGATATATCCAATGTTCAAAGCAAATCCATCACCCATAGCCTTTGAGTTGCTTCAAAACGGGAGACTGTAATAAACAATTATTCAGTTCTCACATTAAATGCATTAAATAGAAAAGAAATACTTTGCGAATTTGTTTGAACTCCTTGACATCTGATGACGTCTCAAAGACGTCATTCATTTCATGTGTCATTGTAGAATTTAGTTTCCGAGACGTCAAGAACTGCCTCGGACGAACGCCGAGAATCGTGCATCGATTGCATTGTTTCAAATTCTCAAGTTTGTCTTCCCTTTTCAACGGTACCGCATAAATCCATACTCTCTGGGTAAAGGAAAGTGTACATCAAACGCCGCTTTATTTCTATATCAAAAAATTAAGGTACGTGATGAAAAATTCCATTAATTTTTAATTATTTTGATGTAACATTACGTCACTATAAAAAAATTTTAAAAGTTAAGTATAACCAGAAAAATATTAAATTGAACAAACCGTGACAGCTTGATTGGCAGAGTGAGGTAGTGGGATCATTTATTTTATTATTTATTACAGAAACAGTATAATATATGTGAGAATCTAACAGAAATCTTCCAAAAAAGTTAGATTCTTCAGATGGGGGGGGGGTTTGTTGGAGGGTGTCAAGGGTTTTTTTTACACGATCTATGGGTTAATTTTGAATAAATAGGCAACATAATTTAAAGAAAGAAACTTGTTGCAAACTAAATAATTTATTATGAGTTTTAGGAGAGTATTTGCTGGGGGAATATATACAGAATAAAAATTAGAACATCCAGATTAAAAATAGGAAAGTTAGATTATTCTCTCTAGGAGGACGTTTGAGATTAAATAAAACTCATTATGTGTGCGATGGGATTGCAACTTACTGCCTGGTTATGGCGAACGTGCGCGGATGCTGCTTCGTTGACAAGTGTTAGCGGGTCTCTGCCGAAAAAAGTTGATGTCGGCGTTTTAATGGGGCCGCCAGATGACGTTGATCTGGAATTCTGTTTTGAATAACATTGCCGTCCTCTGCAAAGAGATATAATCTAACCTTTTACAAAGAAAGTTCCATGGGATATCCTACATATATTGTACAATAATTATTTTATAATTCATAAAAATGTATTACTAAACTAAGTACCAGTTTTGATTAACTTTATATTGTAATACAAAAATACAAATTTGAAGCTGTCAATGATATCAGATATATATATATATATATTTAAGCTCTGAACTGAACACATCAATGGTATAACTCCAGAGGTTCGCAATAGAGTCACTGGAGGTAACAGATGTGCTTATGGACTTCAGAAATACTTAAAATCTAATTTTATCAGCAGAACACAAAACTACTCATTTGCGAATCATTGACAAGGTTCGTTCTCACACATGATGTAAAATCGTAGGCAATGACCAAGAGAGACGAGGAGACTCTTGCTATATTTGAACGAAGAGTCTTTAAAAGTATTTTTGGAGGTTTGAAATGTGGTAATATTTGGAGAAGAACCAGTTCACATAGAAATTTATAAACTTTTTAAGGAACCAGTTTATGATAAATTCTTTGCAATAAAATGTTTAAAATTTGCTGGACACCTAATAAAATTGGACGACAATCGAGTTGCAAAAAAAGATCTTTGTAACCAGACCATATGGTACTTGAAAAAGAGGAAAACCAAGTCCCAGGTGGATCGATTGCCTAGAAAAAGATCTGAAACCATTAATGTCAGAAACTGGAGGAGACAGGCCAAGAACAGGACAACCTGGTATGGAAAGCCAAGGCTGTCGTTTTATTAAGGTAGGAAGGAAAGATTATAAAATTGTTCAAAAAAGTTTAATAAACATCATACATAATTGTAATCTTGATACAATTACGCAATCATCTAGATAATTTAAAACAATAATAAAAGGGATATTAACTATTCGTCAGGTGCACCTCTGAATGAAACATAATCAGGCGCACGCGGCCTGAGAGGCCTCTGACATATTTTGACCCCCCCCCTAATCAATTTAAATTCAAACCACAGGTAAAGGAAAGCAAATACACCAAATTGTATAAGAAAAAATCGGTTTAATGAACAAAATGAAGCTTAAACTAAAACAACTAAAATTGCTAATTTGCCACAGAATGCTTTTGCTGAACTCTCAGGCCAGTTGCGCCCGACGGAGGCTTGACTTCATCTAATAGAATGGTGGATGTTGTAAGCAATTTTATTTTAATTTATTAACATTTTTCAGAATTCTGTTTTACTTTTTGGATCTTTTGAAAATCTACATTGATAATTTAATTATATATCCAAAGTTAGGTACATAATACACATCGCGTATAAAACAGCGCAATGAGTGAATTAATGGCAAATTTTTATTGCATATGAAATAGGTGTTGAGCAAAAATGAAATATGGTTTCTCCCAGTATACTTTTGAGTGATTATGATAGAGCAAACTTGTAGCCAATGTTATTTCTATTGAGGCTGAAATTCGAATCCCAGTGCTCCTGAAGGACTAATATACGTAAAATCTGATGAGTATCAAAGTCCTCATGTTGATGGAAGCTTGGAGAGTGCGGTGCTAAAACTCAAATATCGTCCAAGTCATTTGACCTGGTTCCAAAATTATAAAATCAATCACACCAATAACCCTCTTGTTGATTCCGAGTGTGATATTAATAAAAAGTAAAAAAACCCTAACGTTACATTTCTTTAAAAATTCTGAATTTTTTTAATTAATTTAAATAAAAAAGGAATACAAGAAATTCAATGAATTAAATTACATTATGTAACTTATAAAAAATTTTTAGTACTTAAAGTTAATTATCGCTCATAAAAAATATACATAACAATATATCAGGATAATCTGTTGTCAGCGTCTAGCTATTTGCATAATTTCTCTGATATGTATCATTCTAAACATAATTAAATCAATAATAAAGTACTTCCTCAAAAATCCCTTGGAGATTTAACCTCCTACGTTTTTAATTATTCCTATGTTCTAGATGTTACCTTAAAAATCAAAAATTAATAATTAGAAACAATAGAGTAAAAATGTGATGAATAACTGAAATTTTATATACACAAACTGACAGAACCAATCAAAATTACACAAATGATCCAGTGAACATAAAACAGCCATACCATCATGATTCAGTACTCTCATTTGGATAAGTGTATCGTTAAATGATATGAATATATTCACTTAATTGATACAATTCATTATAAAAGAAATTTCTTTCCTGGAAGTCTTTTCCGAGGAGGTGGAGAAGTGTTTAAAACTTTAAATGGCCAGGAGTAATTGATTGCTATTATGATAATATAACAACGACAATTGTCATTATTGATATGGTTTTAAGTATTCCAAACATGCTTACAACACTTTCTTGCCATTAAGTTACATTAAAAAACATTTAATTGAAAGCATGACCATCCTAAAATTTCAGTGGTCTTTATATTAGTTTCTGTCTTGCGGAAGGTTCCCAGAAAGGTTAATCATCGATACCATTTCGTTACCTTTTCTTTCCATGAGAAAACAATGATAAAAAACAAAGATTTTTCATTTCACATACACCTCGATTTCTTCTCTTGACCTGTGAGGTCAAGATCAGAGGTGAAACCGTTGAACGGAACCTAAAGACAACGCGAAGTTCTTCCAAACAAACACACGAAGAGCCGAGATTACGATGCACAACAGCACTTTTAACAATGGAGAAACGTCTCAGAAAGAACATTAGTCACACTGTTTAACGTTCTAAATGGCTCCAATGTTGCAAAAGTCATGGCGAGCTTGTGCGAAGCATTTTTAGTACTCTTCGTGTTCTCAGACGTTTGTCAGAGTTGGAGTTATAAATATCTCGGTTACATTTTATTGTCACATATATGAGGTAAAAGACAAAGGTGCCGAGTGCTTTGCTTCCAAATGTAAAATGGTTACAAAAGAAATGTTCTAAGTTACAAAATTGGAATATTATTTGTTGTCTTGGACATTTATGTTAAGCCTTTTCAGAAGAACGGCATTGTTCTCGTAAATATTTTAGAAAACAAAAAGTTATTTACGTATAAAAAATGAATGTTGTTCTTAGAAGAAAAAAAAAACATTCCTAAATCCATTTATAATAGCTATCTATTGTTTTAAAAAATACAATTGGTAATTTTTAAACGAAATAAAAGTTTAAAATATGCTTTATTAACAAAAGGGAATGTAGTATTAGTATAAGTTAAAATAATAAATGCAATACTGTAAAACGTGTGTATTGATCTAAAACGAAAAAACATTTTCAAAAAAAAAATATAGGACTAAATATAATTCCAAATATACAATAAAATGATGAAGAAGAAATAGAACAACATACCTAAAAAAATTTCAATTTTTAAAAAACTGTGTTTTAATACTTAAAAATAATTCGTGCTAGAATACAAAGATTTGAAAAATTGAGAATACAAATTCAAATATATATATATATAAATAAATAAATAAAATAAAGTCATATGTGCTTTTTTTCCCTTTTTAACAAATAAATCTTGAGTTATTTCTTGCTGAAAAATTCTTTATTTTACTAGCAAAGTAGCAGTTATTTAACTTAAGTTTTAACTGCATTCTTTTAATGTTTTCTTTTAAGAATGCTCTACTTACAAAGGATTTAAAAGAAGAATAGTTATTGTAATTCACAATTTTAAAACATCTACTGGTTTGTTTTTTTACGTTTATTCTTACAAAACCTTTTTTTTTATCAGGAAGAGAGAAAACTGTTCGAATTAATTGCGACAAATGGGGGGAAAAGTGATTTTTTTCTAAAACCTTAGATTTTTATCATTTCGTACCTTAAATAAACTGAAAAATCTGTATAATACTACGAAGTATGCCTTCCTTTTGCGTAAATGACTCTCAACACGTCTTCTCATTGACTCCACTAGAGTAGCACACATGTTCTTGATTTCCTCATCGTGAAAACATACTAGTATAGCCCTTTTTATCATTTGCACTACAAAAACGATTCTTGAGAAAATGTCATATGTTTTAAATAGGATTATGACTGAGGAATTTCCAGGACAATCGAGCTCTTATTCGCTGAAAAGCATGGACAAATTTAGAATTGTGACATGGGGCCCAAGTCATGTTGAAATGTTTCATCAAATGTTTCCATGAATGGAACAATCCTGCTACATAATATTTCCATATATTTGACAGAATTCATCCTGCCTTTAAGAGTAACTAAGCTTCCAATGCCATTTATTGTAAATAAAAAACCCCAAGCACATCTGTTTAGAAGGGAGTTTTACAGTCTGTTGGATATGATCTGGTAACAAAGTTTCTCTCAACTTCACTTCGTCAAACTACACTTGATTTGTGTATCCATGCACAAATAAATGTTTCATCACTGAAAACCCCCTTCTTCCAGTCGTTAAAAGTCCATGATCGGTGTTTTTAGCCCATGCTAAACGTTTTTTCATCATTTTCATTTTCAGTCTTGTTGCCTTATGGCTACCTTCCAGAAGCCTTTTCCGTACAGTTGAGGGACTCTCACTTCAACACCATTATCTAATAAATCCCTTCAAAGGACAGTGTGCTTGTCTTTCTAGTATTTATTTTGCTATATTTATTATTAAAACTTTATCAGTTCTTGGAGTAATTTTCCACTCTCGCCCATATTTTTCTTTTCTTTTTGGACACGATCATCCAGAATCCTGAGAAAAGTTCTTAAAATTCTTGAAATACTTAATTTGTTCCCACCAACTGCCATAATGATATTTCTCACAGTCGTGAAATGTGTTCATGTCTCAGGGGTGTTAATTTTGTCTCGAGGGGTGAAAATGTAAACAATTTTCAAACAGGTAATACTTTTTTTAAATTTAAATTAAATGATTCGAATCTTTTACATGTTATTTACAAAGGATTATGGTTTCAAAAAAGTGCAAAATGTTTGAAATATAATCATAATTTTAAAAGTTATAAGCATATGCAAATAAGAAATAATTTTGTAATAAATATTAAGTAATTTTTGCGTCGCGCACACTATTTTCTAAAATAGCCTTTGATGCATAAAACTTTATAGAATTATAACATATACCATATTCTTTAAGCCCTAGTAAATTAAGAATAATATATCTTTTGTATTTCAAAACATTTGAAAAATATTGAAATTTTTTTTAAAAATTTTGAAACTATAATTTTTTATTTTTTTAAAATATAATTTATTATTCTATTTATTTAAATTTACTACGGTGTAATAAGGATACCATTTAACTTTATAAATCACCTTATTGCTAGTAATTAAAGCTAATGCTTTTGAAAACAGCATGCGCGCAGTAAAACTTAATTAATATTTCTTATAAAAAATTTCTTATCTTCATATGCTTATAGATTTTTAAATTACGATTATATTTTAAACATTTTACACTTTTCTGAAGCCTCATTCCTTTTTCACAGAGACTAGAGCACCTTACATGCGTAAAAGATTCGAATTATTTAATTTTAATTTAAAAGAGTTACATGTATTTGAATATTGTTTATATTTTTAGACCTCCAGAAAATGTTAACACCCCTGAGACCTCTTAAGAACGATTTATTTTAGAACGGTTCCCCGGAGTAAAATCCATCTTTGAACATGTAAAAGCAACACGTGTTATACAGAACGCAAAATTGAAATTACCAGCTGCCCCCACTGAAAGGCTCACAACTGAACGCCTGGTACATTAAAATGAATAAATTATAGTCAAAGTCGATCTGTCACACTACCTAAAAGCAGATAAAATGGGTTTGAGATGGTTCCCGGGGCATTATTATCAATCACATACCAACTCAAACAAGAAAAGCATGTTTGCTTAAATGAAATTCACACACAAACAGTATAGTATGTGTGTGATATTTAAGAGATAATGCATCCAAAACAAAATTCGAAGGAGGAAATTTCTTATTCAAAGAAAGAATTTAAAATTCTCATCCACATTTGTTCTAAAGAATATTTTCCTTCTTCTCCCTTTTTCTCCTTCTGTAAGAGAGAGAGAAGTTCAATAATTGTTCCATCTTAACAATTATTCATACCAGCATACTTTTAAAATAACAGTTTCAAAAAAAATCTTCTGGGATTTATTTGAAATATAATTCTTATTATTCTCAAGATTTTTTCTTAAAAAATTTATTTTTACTTCTACATAATTGCAACACATAACGATCAAAAACAACAGCGATAACTGCGGTTGAATTACAAAATGATCTAGTGTGCCATATTAAATGAGTTTGTGTGTGTCCCAAGTTTCATAAAAGTTTTCATTTTGTTGCTTGATCAAATGAATTTCCGCTGGAATGGAATTCGTTCCTAAGCATAAAATCTGTTTTTTTGAGGGTTCTAAAAATTCGAGCAGGTGTTCGAGAGCCAATCGGACATAAAAGAAGGGGGTGGGAAAGGCCGTTCGCCACCACCTGTTGTTTTCTTCTGCCCTTCTGTTTTCAAACACGTTCCAGGAGCTAATTTTTCAGCGGTTTCACTTCCGGCATCCTTTGTTTTGTTGATACGTTCCTAATGAAAAGTGAAGTGAAGAAGAAAAATTGAATGTCTAGTTAGTGTGAGCATTTGATTTTCTATTTATTTTGTTCTTTTAGTTTTGCTTAAATTAACAGGTGGTTTAAAACCGTTATTTTCTTTTTTCCGTCACTATGTTCAGGTGTTGTTGATTCATACAATACTCAGTATAATGCTCAATTATTTAACTATTGGATGAAAAATTTAACAAATTATCCCTTTTTTGAAAATTCGGCACTTTGACTAGAAATAATGTGAACGATGTCATCTTTAACGGTAACTACAGAGGCAAATTCCAAGCCTAACGTTTTTATTTAATTTTAAGCTCGCAGTTTCCGGATTTGGTTTATCATGTTTAAAAAAAAAAATAATTCTATATTTCGAAAATATTTGCAAAAGTATACTAATTTTTTTTAAATAGTAATATATTAATCAATTTTGAAATCAAATGATATCAATTCAAATTTCATAAATCACATTTTATTTGAAATAATGAATTACATAACTAAGATATAAAACTTTGGTGCGTGACCATAACAACCAGTTGATCTCTGAATGTGAAGAAAAAAAGAGATTGATAAAAAATTTCTCTTTCCTTTCTTAAGCGCCTTAGACAATATTATTAATATATATTTAACGAATATTTTTTTAAATAATTATAATATTTTTCCTTTTTACAGAAATTTTATACTCTATCATGTATACTTTTTTCAGAAATCTTGAAATATCTGTAAGTAAGAAATGCCATAGACTCAATGGTGAAGTAATAACTACAAATAGCAATAAGTAATTTATATAGCAGCATAGTAAGTACTCCATGAAATTTTGGGCATGTTATTCTTCTGTGTAATTTTTTTCCCTTCAAACAAATTTCATTTATATTTATTATCCTACCGCAGGTAATTAATGTGAATTCATTCATTAACTTCAAACTTTATAACAGAAGGGGAATAATTTATTGATTAAATATCAGTTAATATAAATAGTTAACTAAATATCAATATGTGACGTGTTCTACCCGTAGAATTTTAACTAATCCTCTTGGAGAAACTATTTTTTTACAGTGATTTTGGTTTAAAAACCGCTTTCCATAGAGTTGACGATTTTATTCTAATGTTAATGCTATTTAAACCCTAGCATTGGGGTGTATGAGGTTAATCGTGAAATCTCGAAATAGAAGAAAGTGAATTGAGATTAGGAAGTCGTGCGGCTTGAAATTAATATTCATCTGAGAATCCACCCGGAGTTGTGGAAGGAAATAGAGTGGATTTGTAGGGAAGCTATCGTTGTTCGAGAAGTATAAGGAACATCAATCAAATATAAGTCTTTTTGAATAACCTCATAAGTTAGATTAAAAATTTGGATTTAAGATTGCTCCTAAAGTTAAGGAATAAGTTGTAAATCGTTCATAAAGTGTTAATTATAAAAGTAGCCATTTTTAAAATTATGTCTGGTTCTTCTCCGAAACCTCTTACATCTGCAACCTCCGGGTTGCCACAAATACGCAAGTCGAGGCTTGTATAATAAAGTGAGAATTTAATATAGATTAAAATAAATTTTTTTACATTTTTTAAAAACGTTCATGTACAATTAATTCGCAAAGTTTTCTAAAAAACACTACTAAGAACTTTCTTTCTATAAAATGTCATGAGTAATATTAGTGCCTTTATATTTTTTTACAAAATCATATTTTTTTAATGCAAGAAATGTTTTATTAGGTTAATCCTAAAAAGTAATAAAATACGTATTGAACAATAAACTGAAAATGAATGTTTTCATATATGTTCGAAAGGACTGCAAACATTTTCAATATGTAAGCGCAAAATTTCTATGTTAGGTTTTTTTGTTATTTTTTAAAAGCAATACAATCAAAAAAATTTAAAATTTTAGTGTTTAAGCAATAAAAATCACAAACTAAATACGTAATAAACGAAAAATTATTTTGTATACTAAATAGAATTTTGTATATCAATTATACAACAAAGTAACTTATTATTATCTTGATTTTGATTCACATTTTAATAAGTATTTTTTAGTTGATAAAAAACAATAATGTGTGTGTGTGTGTGTTAATTTCATATATACCACGATTTTTTACATTTATTTTTCCTATTCAAATTTCAATTTATTTAAGTACACTTATTTCACCGATGTTGCAAAATAAAACATTAAAAGTTAACATTCAAAATAGTAAAACGTAAATTTATACTATACAGCAAAACAAAATCTGAAACATCTAAACAATAGTTTACGTTATTCGTTATAGAAAATTTCCTCAGGTTCTATTTTATTTTGATAAGATGCATTAAAAACTAAAAAGTTAAATTGATCAAAGTGCAACCTCAGCTGACGAAAATTTATTGTTTTATATCGACGAGAAAGATTGATACAAAGAAACACTTTTTCGCATAGTTAATTGTTTTAAACTTACATATCTATCTTTCTCTTTCTCTCTCTCTCTCTCTCTCCCTTTCTTCCTTTTGAAAAACAATTAAAAAGGAAGTGATATTTGAAAATAAATTTATTATATTTATTATATGTTTATGACTTAATCCATTCTCATTACATATATCTGAAAATTAATGAAAAATACCTTTGAAAAAGAACAAAAACAAAGAAAAATTCATCACTCATTTCTAAACTTATAACAATACACTGCTATTATAAGCAGTTTAAGAAGATCAAGTGTGTATTCCATAACTCCAAGAGACTCAACACGAGGGGAAAAAACAACTTCAAGTTCTCGACTTATATTTTGAAGAAATAATTATAAGGTATCCGACTACACTTGCGACAACTTTTTTATTTGGAAAAAAATGGAGATATTGGAATTTTTTTGTTGTTTTTAGATTTCTTTACAACATTTTAAGAAAAATATGCTAAAATTAGGAAGAGAAAAAGAAATTATTATTACTAAAATGGGAAAAAACTGGTAAAAATTGACAAAAAATAACCTAAACGCGACCCGTTCTGTACAAAAAAAAATTAAGAACAAATGTTCATTTTTTCAATTTTGATGTGTTGCTATGCTATTCATTTTTGAAATGATCTTCAGGATAAGAGATATTTTTATTTTTACAAAAAACTACTTTATCTTAGTTATTATATAAAATTTCTTTAAAAAACTGTGATTCTATTCACATAAGGGACTGTAAATTTTGTAATAAAACAGTGGTTGATACATCTGAAGGTTAAAACACTTCTACTAAAAAAAGAAACATACACAAAAAATATTAGTTCCTTATTTTCAAAACGTTTTGAGAAATAGCTGTCCCCGTTAGAGCATTTTCAAAAAATCACATTTCGAGTAAAACGCGTTTTAAAGTATGACATCTGCTTTTACTAAAACACTTGTAGTTTTTGTACTAGTGAACGGAAAATAATAAATTGGATATTTTTATAAAGCTAATAAGATGGACTATATAAAATAAAATAATAAAATTTGTCCATTTTTTGGCAAAATTCACAATTTTAGGGTAGTCGGGTACCTTAAGTTGTCCGTAAATATTTTCCATAATTTATTTGGATGTTAATAATATATATATATATACCTTCACTTCATTTAAATCATTGCTTCATCCTCCTAAAAACACATTTATTTATTGATTCATTTATTTATTAGAAAACTGAAAGATAAAGTTTTTTTTAAAGTAAGGAAGATTATTGTAGACAAATAGATAAACATAAGCTTTACTGTAATATATATAAGAGCAGTAAAAATTCTCCACTTACCCACATGTTGCATCCACACACAAATTATAATAAACAAAATTTTTGATTCTAAAATCACATATTCGAACAAATGGCGCAAGTAAAATCCAATGAACTCCCTGGGCGTTGAATGAAAAGGTAAATAATTATCCACAATAAAGAATCACATGCGTAGAAACACTCAAAGACAATCCGATTTGTTAACAACAAAGAGAGCCGATTCGACCACCTGACTTGCGCGAGCACCCTGCCTCATCTACCCGAAGATGATTCCGAGCAGACGATTTCTTCCAGGTTTCGGTTGAGCTACCACCAGAATCGTCTGCGAAGGGAAATCGTAACAAAAGACCCAGATTAAAAGGGGCCAGCTCACCAGTAAAAGGAGCATTCGCAGAGTTTTGTCCTAATGATTCAAATTTGCTCAGTTTGATTCGTAAAAATGAAAGCCTAAGAATTATTGGTTGTTTATTAGTTTTATTTTTAATTTCTGATTCTTTCCCTTCCCCTTACCGAATGGTATGCAGATTTTCGTGTTAAATGCTGCATAGCAAGAATTAAGTTTTCTTTTTTAAGTGTTTTGATGTAATTGACCTGTAGAATCTTCTAAAAAAGATCGTTGTCAGCTCATTAATTTTTTAAAATAGTGTTCGTCAGAACTAGAACATCAGTTAATTATTATTCTTTTTAAAAAATATCACTTCTGGAATCTACGTTTTCATTCTATTTTCGCTCCAGTTTGATAGATAAATGAAAAGAAAAAAAACCACACAGCATTCTTGATCATACATTTCATTGAGTTTTTGAATTGATATAAAAATACCTAGAAAGTTAGAAGTACATGTGTCTGTAAAGGAAAGTTTTAAAATTTAAGTTGCGCATTTATAACTTTCTTATTAACAGTCTTGAATTTGTTTATTACGGGAATCATAGATTGAAGAATATGAAAAATGCTGGTATTGGAAAGGAAACACGTCGAATCCTTTTAGTTCAGGTTCTCTGATTATCTCAGACTAAATGAGTGAATGAATGAATATTAACGCGTCACACTGTTCAGCTACACGAGGGCTTTTGGCGACAGACCGCGTCATTTTGAACCATGGTCAAGTGACGCGGACGACACCTGAGCTGGCACCCCCTCTCCTAACTACCACACCACACCACGGGAAGACGTTTGAGCTCTCGACAGATTTAACATACATCGCTCCCCTACACGGCGAGTCTTCAGTGGTACTGGGCTCGAACTCATGACCCGCTAGCGATGATCCGATACCTTGACCACTTGACTACCGTGGCCACAATTACCTCAAGCATAAAATCCAGTGCGAGCTTGAAACGACATTCGTAAATAAAGAATTGAAATAATACTCAATCATCGTACATAAGTGTATTAAGTTTAAATATGAGTTAATAATGAATTGCGTGTGATATTTATTGCATGGCATTATTATAAAGAATATTAAAGATTATTTTTCGAGTACACACAAAATCAAGGCTTACCGTGCATATATATATATAATAGAGAATTTTTCCTGAATTCCATCTGAAATTGAAGTAATTGAAAAAATTATTTTACTTCAAAACAAATGAGGTTTTGGAACAAAAATTGCATATGAATTTATATTCTAACAGTGACAACAGCTTAGTGCGTTCTAGGGGGGGGGGGGGGAATATTTTCATTCATTACGCTTTTCATGTTGAAAATTATATATATCATTCTTTTTTTATAAAATGAATCCTTATTCTTCATTATGAAATTTGAAAAACAATCCGTTTTGTCCAGATCTTGAAAGTTTTTCCAAGAGGCAGTTGCTGATGCCAAGTTGGTGAGCGTTTTTTAGCATCGCACTTGAAGCAACACGAGAGCTATTGAACAATGTTCATGTGACTAGGATGGCACCTGAGATGGCACCCCCCCCCCCTCCTGACCTCCACACCAACGCGAGGACTTGGAGCCACCATAGATTTTACGTACATCAGCCCCTCTATATGGCAGGTCTTTTGTTAAAGTCGATGAATTATTAAAAAGAATAATCTCACTAAAGATTAATGAACCACGAAATTTTAAAGGATGAAAACATTTTTTATAAGAATTGCAATCTGTATTTATTACTTTTAGACGTTAAGCTATAATTAATTTATAACTGTACTGCAATTTCAGTTTAAAAAATAATTTCTTGAAGAATGCACGTTTAATATCAAATTTTTTAATGAATAAGTTTTATTTTAATACTAAAATCGTCTGCAATTATTTTTTGATTCTCTGCCAACAATTTCTTAATGCTGTATTGTGGATAACACGTAAAGGATATATTTTTTTAATCAGTTCATTCTACTTTTAAAACAAATTTTATATAAGAACACAAACTTTTAAAATATCTTAAAGGCTTAATTTATATTTTGAACCATAAATCATTCAATAAAGAGAAAGCGAAATTTACTTTCACCTCGTAAATCGTAAAAGAGAGAAAACTAAATTTGGATTTAGTACCTTGGGGAAAGATTTTTCCTTTTTTCCCTCTCCGAATCTGAAAGTTGACCCCTTGAAATGTAGCACCTGTTGAGCTGGAGCTGATAAATAATAAATGAGGGACCAACCTTCCCAGAAGACCCAGAAGGGGCCTCTTTCTGAATGCGAGAGCAAGGTGCTTTCTTTTCTTAAGACTCTAAAGGTAGCCGTGGACTAAAGATACAATGAAATGTTTAAGAACTAACGTTTAGGTGATATTCACCTTTAGAAAGTTTTCATTTTTCTATTGAAATTACGGTTGAATATATTCTTAATTGTGTGATTTATATATTTGGATTATAATTATTAATCAAGCGAAAACAGAAGTTGTGTATGTATTACATTTATTTGTTAATATTGTGTGTTTTCACACACACATTTTCAGATGTATCATGAAAAATCCACCTGGAAACTTTGTAGATATCCCATTGCAGAATTTTAGTGAAAGTAGATGAAATATAAAACTAATAACAATGTTATAACTTTTTAATCATTTATTTACAAGGCTATTACCATTCATATGCTGTTTAAGGCATTAGTATCTCATTACATGTAGTTTCGTCATACTTCTTCACACTGGCGTTGCTAGTCTTGCGTGGATCCTGTATCCATGTTCCCTGTGGAGCCTTTCTAGGAGTCACTTAACATTTTGCGATTTTTTGCTTACACGTTTTGGGGCCCTCAAAGCTTGGGGGGCCCCATATCATTGAGAAGGTGGTAGCTACGCCCCTGCTCCTTCATCTCTTTGAACGGCAATTAATACCTGTTGGTTCCTGCTTGACTCTGAAACCCCTTGTCTACCTGTAAACCCGGCTAGGTGTGTGAGAGAAACTGAATGATCATCAGACATGATTTCAAACTAATTAGTTTATAGTTACCAAAATATCAATCAGACACAAAAACAATCTAATTAAGATAGGCGATCAAATAGTAGAGCGAGGAGGTGAGATTCTATAACACTGGGATACTACTACGGACCCTCAACTGAATCTAAGACAGCTTAAATACGCTCAACTATAACTACGTCACACACTAATAAGCTAACTTCTAATTAATCAAGCTCACGATACCTGTACTTTATATGCATCGGATCTTACACTGGGACCTTGCAGGTGATCTTTATCGGGATTGGACAATGTCGTTGGATCCACTGGTGTAATCCGTTTTCCTGCACAACTCCATGACCTCTTAATAATTCCACTATCTTTCAATCTTCAAGTAACAAACTAACTCCCAGACTCTATGCTAACTCCTACTTGCCAACTCACAAACTCGCGAAAACAGAATTTATATAATACACTTCATTTACATAATCACGCTTTCTTGGTCGGCGAAAGTTAGTTGAATTAAATCATTTTTCCCCAGAAGAGTCCCCAAGGTGTTAATATAGTCGCGGATAGATCCGTCACAATAGTACAGGTCGTCTCAGTCTTAAAGAAATCGCTGCTGGAGGTGGCAGTCTAGCTACAAATACAGCCAGGGACACCTAAAGATTTCTTGTGGCCCTGAGACCCTTTACAAAAGTAGACCCTACTTGTGACTCTTAGAAGTTGATTGTATATAAAAGGGAGAGTGAACCAGTGGCATGCGTGCCATTGATGGCATGCTACACAATACTTTGGGCACTCCGCCGATCAACACGGTTTGCATTTTACTTCAAAATAACAAAGTTCGCTGTGAAGTATTACAAACAAACTCAAGCAATCGGTCGTGGTGCGGCGTGGAGCATAATCGTTTGTTTTTGTCTTGCTTTAGTTACGTCGTGGATTACAATTAATTATGGAGCAAAGTTTGTTTACGTATAGCATAGTCAATTTCATGGACACAACTGTATTTGAAAGTTTACTTGTGTTATATTCACGATTTTTAACCGTTATTTAACATGGCTAATTCAGAAAAAAACAATAACTGCAAGACAGTAAGTGTAACAGAGAGTTTCATACTTGGTGGAACGAAAAACATGGCTTAAATATTAAAGGAGACAAAGCGGTGTGTATTTCATGTTTTGGTACAATTGTATATAGAACATAGTCTGTAAAACGGTTCTAGACACATTTAACTGTTTGCAGAAGCTGGCTCAAGCTATTTTAACCATATTTTCATCTCCCTGTGCTTTCATGTCATTATTTTCAGAGATGAATTACATCAAAGACTCGCTTAGAAACCGTTTGGCAGATGACTCCAATTCAGCATGCATTCTGCTAAAAGTAACATCTTACAAACCTAATCTGTTTGGCATCGAATCTGCAACATCAGAAGTCACATTAATGTTACTTTAATTTGAATTATACGTATAATTAAAACATTGAATACTATACAGTGCGAGATGTATTTTTTATAGTAAATAGAGTTTTGAGTTGCTAGCATTTAGTTTTATTATTTTCCCAAAAATCCCAAATAATAATTATTTGCCGGCACGTCTATACCTCATTAAACATTTCTTAAGAAAAAATGGCACGTTGATCCATAAAGGTTCGCCACCCCTGATATATAGCATACAATGTGTCAAATACTCGTATAAAGGGTAATGTGCATGACTTACAATTGGACAAACCTAGGCACCGGCTCTCACCGCCATCTATCGACTGAATGAGTAATGGCGGTGTATGAGGGTAGGCCTAGACTGTGTGTGAGGTATTGACAACGGTCGTTACATAAAAAAAAGCATTCTTGCCACTGTTAACAGTTAGCATATAGTTCGAAATATCCAGTTTTTGGAGAATATGCACTGGAATAACTTTTGACTTTTAAAAGTGTTCGAAACGTGATCTTATTGAGGATGAGTCGAAAACGAGTTGACGACCAGTAAAAAGATAGAATTTTAAGTTTTTATTTATCATATATTTTTGTGTATTTTAAGCGTATGTATATAAATGTTTAGCCAAAAATATCCAATAGAACATGAGTTGATGCGCTGTAAACGTACCCACTTCGAAAAAATGGACGCTCACACTTCCTCCACGATTCCGGCTGATTGGCTTATCTGAAATTAAAATAATTAACGGCGTTTTAATCTATAAGTTTCAATGCATAGAATGGACTACACTCAATTGAAAATATCAAAAATTGAGTTTTTGGTAGACCTCTGAAGAAAAAATTTCGAATTTCATGGGTTGTTTTGTTATATTTTTGTTTTTAAAAGTAGAAATATTTTGAATTTTGGAATGATCACAGTCCATTTGATGCTTATCTATGTGCTGAGTTAACCCTATAAATTTGAATTCATTCGGTAAAACCGATCTTGAGATATGGCGGAGGAAAGCTTGAAAAACACAGTTTTGAGAAAAATGCACTTAAAGTTTCAAGACCGATAAAAAAAATGAAAATCTTATCTTACCCTCAATCGGCGATGCCTGGTGGTGAAGACAAAAATAAGTTCGACGAAATATGTAATAACTGTAGATATTTTCTTTTAAGCCTCTACAAACTTGTCTATACTTGTATGAACGTATATTTGCATAGAAGGTTCAATAGTATCAAGCCGATTGTACACAATAGGCACTCCAACTCAGCGCTCCGAACAGCTGCTCTTCTAACACTTGCTTCTTTATAATGACTTTGAATTTTAAAAAATCACTTTAACACCGTATTCTAGACATGCTAAAAAGCAATATATAGGGGGGGGGGATTTTGATTTTTTGAACCCATCTCATGGGTGAACCCCCTTAACACAGCATCGTTGCTGTGGGTGCCCACAGTTTATCCATTCACATCGGCCACATATTCGAAGTTTGTGAATAACCCTTGGAAACATGCCAATCCGTGTCATCCTCAAATCGTCCTGATACCATCTGCAACCTCAGTTCCACACTCTGTCCCATTCTTAGTCCATCTCTAAACCCGAAACTGTGGCACCAATTGGATAATGAGTACTTATAGAACATAAGTTCCCAACCTTTTGTGAATTGGCACCCCCTTTTCTAGTAAATATTTCGATACCGCCCCTCCCACTAGAAAAATAAGAGTGTACATAATACAAGTTGAAAACAAGAGTTAAGTTTTAAAAAATATTCCATTACTAATAGAATATATTTTTTAATTGAATTTTTTCTAAAGCCCCAATTTTTTACTTGCTAATCTGAATTAAATATTGCCACAAATATATTTAAATGTGTAGTATTATATATTTTAGTCAAAGATAGGATATTGTTGGAGTTGTGAAACACGCGCTATTGAATTTCTTCATTTAAAAGAGTGGAATAAAAGTTTTCGCTTACCTGTTCTAAAGACAGGTAGGGGTTTTGATGTGGCGTGAAGTAATTTATAACAAACTGTTGCTTTCAAAATAAAATTAAATTGACAGCTTAAGGCTCTAAAAAACCATACGTTAATTACTGGTTAACATATTTAATCATTTTTCTTGGGGATAATATACGTAATGAAATGTAGGGAACGTAACATTTTTCCTACTGCTCACAGACAAAGACAACTCGTGCACTACAGAAATTAAAAAAAATGCACTATATCATTCAATTTAATGCAATCTTTAAGTTTTTCATCCACTTCCCGAACTACCGAAATATGTGAATTTTTGTACACATGTAACATAGGAAGGATTTAAATACACGCAATCAACGTAATAAACAGTATTAAAGTTTACTTTTGTTAGTACATAATCAGTGTGTGTATTTTTTTATTATTTTTAAGGCTATATTTGGTTAATCTGCCAAGCCATACCATCTCAACGCCCCCCCCCATTTTCTCCGGGTCTTTTGCTGCCCCCTGAAAGCCTCAAACGCCCACAAGGGGGCGTTATCACCAACTCTGAGAACCTGTGTAATAGAAGGACAAGAGTAAATTTTCAGATCTTTAAAAAACATTTTTTAAAGATTTTAAAGGATCAGACCATAGAATCACGAGGTTAACTTTCTAGTACCAAAATACAATTTTTTTAAAAAGAGGTTCACAAAACTGTATAATATTCAAAATAAAAGAAATTATTCATACTTATAGCATTAACAGTGAAAAGAAATCTATAAGGCTTTGTGAAATATGTTAACGCATAATTAATTACATGGATTTTACAAACTAAAGAATTTCTATTTCGCAAAATAATTTTTATCAAGTTGAAATTTTCTTATCTCGAAGAATTTATGTGGAATGTGACCATTTTGTTTTCTTTTTTCTGCTCAGAATCAATTTTTATTTTCATTTATAGATGGAAAGGCATTCAAACGGCACTAATTTTCTTCCTGCTTTTTAAAAATGCGGTCACTAAGAAAGAAAACTCTCCTGGTTTGAGTTCTAAATAAAAAATAAATAGTAATCCCATGTTTGTGGGAAAAAATTCCTCACCACAGAAGTATAATCGTAAAGGAAAGTATAAAATCAATTAATAACGGCGAAAAATGGCGAATTTCATCATTGCATTTTTTTAGCGTGTCCCATATTAGTTAATGAATTATTTTTTCACGCGCAAAATGAAATTTAGTTAATATTTCTTATATAAATGTTCTTTATTTTGGTGTGCTTAAAATTTTCAAAAGTATGATTGTATTTTAAACATTTTACCCTTTTTTGAAACCTCATTCCTGTAATAAAAATGTGTGAAAAATTCGAATTATATATATACAGTCGACTCTCGCTAATTCAAAACTTCGATAATACGAATCACTTGCTAATTTGAAGTATAGGCTCAACCCCTAGAAAAGCTCTTGATATTTCGAACTAAAACAATACGTTTGGGTACACTCCATATTTCGAAGTAAAATCTGTGGCTGGCTGGAATAGAATACGCGATAATTCGAAGTGATCTTATAAAACTCTCGACTATTCAAACTCTCCTTATCATGTACAGTCCTGTAGCAAACAGGTTGGACCTTACATAGTTTGTGTCGTATTGTTTCTGCTTGTCTCCCCTGTAATGTGGTCCCTTTGATGACCACCAGAGTTGATTCTGATAACTCTGACAGAAGCTAAAGTGTCACTAAACAAGCTACGCAACTTTTTCCTTGAAAATCATGTTGATGCGGACGTTTTTCAAGCTTCATTTGTTCTAGAAAAATCTATTGACAGAGTTAGATTGAATGCCATAAAACAAAAATAAAAAAAGATAACAGATTTTTGCGTCAAAAAAATTTATTATGTACAGTATATATATATTTTAATGGTTGTTTTTATTACATAAATGTATTCTTTTAATACAGGGCTTTTAACTTCTGTATAATATTCATACTATATATAATATGTACTTTTTAAAAATACTTTAAAATAATTTTATACACATGTGCACAATTGTTGCTTTATTTCATAGATTCAAATTTAACATGTGCTAGAAAAAAATTTCTCTTCATGTATTTTGGGAGTTTTTTCCTACCCTCTTGATAATTCGAAGTTTTTCATTGGTCCCTTCAACTTCGAATTATCCAGAGTCGACTGTATATAAAAATCTAGTCGAAAACTGTTTATGTTTTCAGCTCCCGAGACAGAATTACACCACTAAGACCTCTTGTCTTTTCAGAAATTTTTCAAAAAAATAACCCCATTATGGCAACATTAAATTTTAAATTATTTTTCTCTTAATTTACATACCATAAAACACTTTGTCCGCATAAATAGGTTCAGATGAAAAAACAGTGTTTTTCCATATATAACTGCAATCCAACCTATTCCACCTAAAAAAATCTCATTTGTGTGCGTGTTCCTTCCGGTAAAAGTTCTTGTTCACTTTTTCTTCGGAAGGGACGACCACACAAAAATTACAAGGTTCACACCTTATCTCGACAAGAGATCTGACCGCGAATAAAAACACATCCAAGCAGAACTTCGTTTTGACGTCAAGCATTTAAAACCAGCAGACGATATTACCACAAGTTGCCAATTAATAGCGAGAAAGAAGAAAAGAATCCAGAATTTTGTTCGTATTCGAAAGTAGCGTACCATCCAGCACCACCTTCTCGTGACAGAAGAAAGAGGTCAGGCGTGTAAGGAAATAAAAAAAAATCGTGCAAAAAATAGAGGAAGAAAATAAAAATAAAAATGAGATGCTCAAGAAAATTAAAGAAATGGAACCTCACATAATGCATATGATGACCTCTCAGGGACGAATCGCAACCGTGACCGCTAAAATCGTGGTTATTTAAATCGTTTGTTTTGTGATCGAATTTTGAATATGTCTGTGTTTCAGTAATGTGTGTGTATGTCTTTGGATTAGCAATATATGACATAACAAATCCATATGTTTTTTTATTTTTACATATTTTATGAATTTAATTTACTCATTTCCTGCTAATTAGTTCTTTAAAATGCGAACAGTCATTAGTGTAAAATCCTTTTCGAGATTATTTCTTGAGCAGTTGATTCATTAAAAGAAAAATAAATAAATAAATTCTCAAAAGAAAGAAAGAAACAATGTACGTCAAAAAATACATATTTGGGATATTCCAGGTAATGTGTTCTTGGATATGTTACAGGAACCCCCCCCCCCTGCTCTCCTTTTCTTTACTATGTTGCATATAAAAGAACTTTTTATTTTTATTTTATCGTATCGTGATTTTAACTAAATGAGATTCATTCGAATACATATTTACAGAAATAAATGAAATTTTTAAACTTTATTTAAGTTTTGAATAGAATAAAATAAATAAAGAATTATGCATCGTTCACTCATTAATACTAAACTTCGAAAAATTTGATTTTACACTAAACGGTACCCATTTTATGGCGTTAAAATTAGTATCAAGAACTTAACTTACAAATTCAAAAGCTATGTGTTCAATTTTATTTCACTTTTTTCAAAAAATTTTGGCAACCTACTTTATTTTAACATTGGTACTAATTTGATATCGGCACGCTACTCGTTTTTGGCGTGATTTTGGAGTGTCAAATAGATCTTTGGTGTCCAATCTAATGTTATCGTGTTGTAATACATCGCCCCAACTTGGCAAAATTTTGCAACTGTTTGGCGGAAAATTCGCAGCATACCAATACCAAATTAGTTCCTTGAGATTCCAATGAGATTTTGAAAGACGTTGAGGAGATCCAAACACGAAAGACACGTTTGCAACTTACGAAAACTCTTAAAATATTACTGAAACCATTCTTATTGTAACTCTGATGACAGAATATGAATAATGTTTATGAGAAGAATTAGAATATTATTCTTATTGTTCACTGAAAAACTGCTTGTGAACAAGTTAAATTATTCGTCAAAAGACACATCTTTCCTTTCAGCGAGTGAGAACAAGTTTAATAAAAAAAAAGCATGCAAGACGAACAACCTGTAAATAAATTTCTTATGCTAAACATCTATTGTTCTAAATAAAAAACTGTCTAGTGATGACCAGTCATTACATCACCGACTTTAAAGAGCGTCGTTTTGCATTTTAATGTCGTTGTGTGTGTGAACTTGCGCTTTAATCGTACACTGAACCCTCTAATTAGGTTGATACTCAATTAACCCTTGTTGGATTAAATGTGTAATGACTTGTTTATTAGTAGAAAATAGAACTGCCTCTTAATTTAATTCGCCTCTTTTATATTGTGTAGTCTTTTGAAATATGGCATTAAAAAGCAGCTTGCCATCCAACTCTATGAGTAATTAATTTATTGCTTCTGCTTGTCATGTCCTACAGCTACTATTCTTAAAGAAATATCAGGAAGACAGAATAGATTGTGAGATAAAGGTGTCAACTCCATATCAATATTTAGAGTTGCAGTATGTAATGTTCTCAACTAGACCTCAGGAAGGTGTTACAGTAGAGCATCATTTATCCGAACGTTTATTATCCGGAGAGTCAAATATCCGAACCAAAGTCTGGATACGTTTTCGAACAGTCAATGCCCAATAGTTATTTCGCGTGAGGCCAAATGTGATGGGAAAACCCAAGGAGAGGGATATTTGGAGAATTTCAGAAGCGTGATTTGGTAAACATCTGCGCGGAATATAAGGTCAGTTTGTTTCCAAGTGAGGGGGTGTATACGTGCTCTTTTGTTGAGTTGTGAACTGCTATGGCTTCGAATTCAAAACGGAAGCACAACGTCTTGAACATATAGACAAAACTTGAAATATTGAGTCGTTTCACGAAGGAAGAAAAGTGGAACGTCTTTAGCACAGTTTTATAATGTTGGAAAGTCAACAATTTCTGACATTCAAAAAAGCCGAGAAACCATTTTAAATCGTTTCTGCGTTAGAGACAGCTATGGAGTGGTACGAACAACAATAAGAGAATCAAAGACCTTACAGCGAAAAAACGAAGGTGTGCAGTGAAAAATAAATTATTATTTTCCGCAATAAATGTAAAATTGCGATATTTTGCACCTATTTTGATTTTTCTTTAAGTTCGTTTCCCGCATGGGAGGATTTTCAATATTCGTATAGTGTCCGGTTTCATATACTGCATGGATCGCATTCAGTTTTCGGTTATCCGAACTGCGTCCGGTCCCAACTTATTCGGATAAACGACGTTCTACTGTAGTTAGTCGTAGTAGCTTGTAGACGCGGCAACTCTTGTATATCGTGGAACAGAATGCAGTAGGGCAATATTTTGCACACAATATACCTACGATTTTTATCAATATTCTAAACAAATATCTTTCGTACAGTGTGTCTACGAAATGAATTCGTTTGCAAGGATTATCTTACTTTTCAAATTACTTAACAGATTGTTGTAAAAACTTCAGATGCACCATTACTAAAAACACAAAAGAATATTTTTTTTTTCAAAAAAAATACTATTGATAAGCAAGAATTTACAGAGTCAATCTATTAAAAATGCATCTTATATCACGCAGAAAAAAAGAATCCATCTTGTCTTTCGAAATCCTCTCAAGCACAAGAGCAGGGGTGGGCAGACTTTTCCAGGGTACGGGCTACTTCTAAATTTTTTAAGGTGTGGAGGTCCACCCAGTAGGAGTAGCCCACACAAAAACAAGACATCAATCATTGGCATGGCCAAGTAATTTTAGCGCGTTTTTCACATGTTTATATTTTACAATAATGCAACTAATGAACTTTTTAGTAACAGAAAGTAGTGTGTACTGTACCACTCCTCTAAATGTAATACTATTGAGCTGAAAAGAAATAATGACACAATTCATACTTTTAGCTTTAAAAAAAATTATTTTCACTTTACACTATATATCTTATTACTTTATCACTTTTAGTTTTAAAAAAAAACTATTTTCGCTTCACACTATATATCTTATCACTTAACTGTTTAAAAAAAGAATTAAATTAAAAAAGTAAAATCAGAGCCTTTATACTTGTTTTCTGAACTTTTTTTGTGAAGATTTCCTCATTTTTGTGAAGATTTCCTCTAAAATGCAGGTAGATTTTTTTTATAAAAAACTTTTTGCAAACAATAAATTTACTAGGTAAAATTTGAAAAAAAATTTGTTATAAACTAGCGAAATTCAGGAAAATGTGTAGGAAAATTCGGGAACTCTATGGGAAAATTTAAATATGATTCGGCTGATCTAGGGCACAAATGCCGAAAACCTGAGGTCAATCGGTTGCTTATTGGCTGAGAAAAAGGTACGACAAAATATGGAACGAAGACGGACGAAATTTGCGTCCTAAGAGCGCTTTTGTTCCACTACGTGAAAAACGCGCTAAAAAGGGGTTAGGGTCCACGGGTCTGGACCCTCCTCCATAACCCATGATTTTTTCTAATCGATTATAATCCCATGAATAAAATTTAATTATTTGTTATTAAAATTTTTTTATTGATTAATGCTAATTATTTATTCAATAATTTATTTCTTACTGTTTTTTGTCCCCAACGATCTACAAAATGAAAAAACATATATATTTCGCAGTGTATTGGGGTAGAATATGAGAATGGTAGACATTCTACCATCGAACCCCCCTTTTTGAAAAATTCACGAGTGCGCCCACTGCCCAGGGTCGTAGGTGCAGTGAGGTAAGGCATCAATATTTATTAGAACAATATTAAATACGCACTTTTTTGAAACCGCGTTTAAAGCAAACGCAAGATACGAGGGTAATAATAATGGCCCCAAATATCTATACTAATAAAAGAAAGAGTTTGTGTGTTTCAGCTGTTCCGGCGAAATTAAGCAACTCAGAAGTATGAAACTTGGCATGTAGAAGCTATAGGTCGTTATGCTATTAACCTCGAAGAGTTTTTTTCGAAATTCACTTTGGATTTTTTTAAAATTCAATTTTTATGCGATTTTTCAGTTAAATGGAGATATGACGTCATCAGCCATGCCAAGTCTTAATTTTACGAAAATGAATGTTTCCAGCTGTTTTGGGGGAAATTTTAGCTCATTTTATAGTAAATTTTCTTATTTATGGTTGTATTTATTAGTTTTTTCAACTCTTAGTGGAGGAATTACATTTGTTTTTCGAAAAAAATCATCCTAAAAAAATGTTTTTTCTAAATTTTATTTTTCTGATTGGCAACACTAATTTGATAACAGTTGGAAAATGCATTGGTTTTCCAGCTAAGCCTATTATGTATTTTTTCAATAACTAAATTAAATTCGTTTAATATACACTTTTGTTTTAATTATATTTTGAATCATTATTCCGAACCATTTCTGGGTTTAGATTTAATTTTGTTGTTTCTTTTTCAGCTTAAAAATTTCTGATTTGTGTGTAGTCAATTGTATTTCTATTGTAATTTCTGTTTTGGTTTAAGGCAGCTTCACATTTATTATTCTTTTTTCATTTTGACCTTTTCATGTATTCATTTGATTCTTCTGTATTGTTTCTGGTTTATAAATGTCTAAAAAAAAAATCTTCAGGCGGTCACGTCAAATTGTCTTGGCGGTCCACCAGTCGATCGCGATCGACTTAATGCCCACCCCAGCAATAGAGCATTGTTTTATAACTGATTAATGGCTTCCCACCCAAGGACATAAAACATGAAGTGAAAAAAAAGTAAATGTCCACATCTAGGTCATTTAAAAATTATGACGCTGAATTAGAGTTCGGTCAGTGTCCAGCAAAGAATGGAGAAAAGTGTTGAACCGATACAGGGCGTGGCATGAAATTCAGATCTGGGAGGACATTTTCCAAGTTTTGTTCTACAAGTTATTTATCATCCATCGTGTGTGTATTTTGCGAGGGGCTATTTTTGTATAAGAATGGAAAATTTCTAAGACATATTGATTCAGTAATTGATCATGGTACCAAGGTGACCTCGTGGATTGAATACAGATTCTATAAGCAGCCAGCGATTGGTTCAATTTCCAATTTCACATTGGAGGTTATCTTTATTTTGAACTAAAATAAGAAGTGGATCTAGTAATTCCGAAACACAATCTAAAAGTTTGAGGTCTAATATCAGGCTTCGGTAGCCAAGTGGTTTTGGTCAAGAACTCATGGAAGGCGTGTCAAGAATTAAAACCTAGTGCCACTGAAACCCGCCTTGTAGAAGGGCTGATGCTCGTTAAATGTTTCGCGGCTCAAAGTCCCTACGTTGGTGGATTGGGAAAGTTTAGAGAATTAAGTCCCTGCTCACAGACATTATTCTTGTCACTTAAGTGGCAGTTCAAAATTACAAGGATTGAACCCATCGTTATCTATGGTGCGGGAATTCGGGGTGGCTCGCTCACATTTCGTCATATCCAAAAACTTAACGCTATTCTCTCAAAGAATATATCTTTTAAAAATCCCGTAGGGCTTTAGGACCTCAACCACAAACGCCTTACAAAATCATATCTGGTACTCCCTCCAATTAATCTTTCTGTTAATAAGGCTTTTCTTAAATACCAAATCTGGAAGCGTCGAAACCCTGAATTAAATAATATTGTCGGAGATTAGAATCCGCGACCTATGGATTCGTAAGCACGTAATATACCACTAAACAAAAGGGATCACTTCTGTCCGGAGGCTGTTACTGGCTTATCTTAGATACCGCCACAGTACTCCTCCACAAGTAAGTTGGTGGATAGGCGAACGAACGAGATATTTGTTGTTATGGTGAATGTGTTACTGGCCGTCAAGTGAGTTTGACGACTTTTTGCTGCGTCAAGTGAGTCTGACGAATTTTGATTACTGCGCCAATCGAGTTTGACGACTTTTTGCTGCGTCAAGTGAGTCTGACGATTTTTGATTGCTGCATCAATCGAGTTTGACGACTTTGGGTTGCTGCGTCGAGTGGGTCTGACGACTTTGGGTTGCTCTTCTTACGGGTAGATGGCGCCATGACACATCAGAAGGTTCGCATTTTTCTTTTCAGCCGAGGTCACCAATGTCGGAGATTAGAACCCACGACCTATGGATTCGTAAGCACGTAACATACTACTAGGCAAAAGTGATCACTCCTGTCCGGAGGCTTATTTTAGGTACCGCCACAATATTATTGATTATTATTCCACTGAAAATTTTATTTTTCCCCACTCTGTGAAAGCTCGTAATAGAATTATTAATTTTAATCAATTACAAAGGCCTAAAGAGTGGGAGGTGTACACCAATGGATCCGAAATTGGGAATCAGACCGCTTTCGTGGTGTAAAATTTTTTTTTATCGGGGGTCCCTTTATGGGACCTGTACTTTAAAAAATTAAAACCCTACAATATACTGTTTTCCAAGCGGAGGTATCTGTAATCGGATTCTCCGTCCTATGGGCGGTTGTTAAAAAAGTTAAATTTACACTGATAGTTTATCATCCATTCTTTTCCTTAAAAGTACCTAACAATAAATCTCTGCCTACCTTAATTTAATAAAGAATCAACTCTTTATTAAAGCATCGGTTCCCTACACGGCGGGTAGTAGACCTGAACTCACGACACACCGGCCGCTTGTCCATTCCCTTGACCACTAAGTTACCACGTCCAAAGTAAATGCGGGGAAAAAATTTTGAAAATGCTATGACAGAACTAAAAATGCTAAAACAGAAGTATAATTTAAATCGAATTTAATATTTCAGTTTCTATAGAATTCGTTCGCTTTCCCAGTTTCAATTAAATCTTATTTTTAAAAAAGAAATAACTAAAAATGCGTCTCTTTCGTGTATCTGAACTTCTTGCGATATTATCTGACCTTGACTCGTATTTTGTAACAATTTGACTCGAACGTGCCTGTATTGAGAGCTATTACATAACAGGCATGCCACATATGTAGGAGATACTATAGACCTGATGACCCCATAGACTTATGTTACATTATAATGCTAAAATAGAAAGATCTCCGTCACGAAGGGACCTAAAAAGTCGACCCTAAGTTTAAGTTTTAAAAAATATAGATTTAGTTCAATTACAAGCTGTAGGAGGAATAAATTTGATGTTGAGATTTAAAAAGAAAATAAATATCCTTTGTGAACAAATACAAGAATTTCCATCAAAAAATAAATATAGGGAGTAAATTTTTTTTTGTAATTTGATCCATTTATTTTTAAAATGTATGCAAATATTGAAATTAAAATTAGAAGTTTTAGAAGAGAAAACTTTCACGCGATAAAGGAAAATTTTATAATACTGAAAAATGTACCGATAAAATCAAGGAAAATCTATTTAAAAAACGAGATAATCCTACATATGCGATTATTTGAGGATTAGTTACTTCTTTATTTTTTCCCCATGTTTTGTCTTTATATTTTTAATGAAAATTTTCCTTATGATGTTTGACTAATGAAGGAAAATATACAGAAAGAGCACTGAAATGTGGCAACCGAAATTCAATAAATCTTTTGGATATATTATTTTTATTGCAAAAACTCATAAATATTTCCTTTCACTTCATATCATTAAAAATTTCATTTCACAAAAAAATCTATAAAAATTTATCTTTAATAAATAGCTCTCTATATGAAATCAAACTTTACTTTTTACATAAACGAGTGGTAGATAAAAACGAAAAAGAAATTCAAATTTTATAAATTTGTTTTTAAATTTTCTATTGGTAAATTTAAAATATTCTTTTTTAAATACCCCCCCCCCCTCCATACAATAAAAATGTATTGAATTCAATAACGCTAAACGTCATTGACGCTAAAGCTACAATACGACTGTAACCTCTTACATGCCGCCGGCGTATATAAACATCTCGCTCAGCCACTGCGTAAATTGCCACGAACGCATATTTATGTCAATTATAAAAACAAAGAACGTTAAAAACATTTTCCAAAAATATATATTTCAGAAACTGGAAGATTTACAGTAAATTGTGTTGGTATTTAACGTAACCGGTTAACGCACTACACAAAACTCTGGTGGCCGCTGTGCTTCTCAAACTTTCAGTATTTGCGACCCAATATTCAATCATAATTTTCATCGCGCCGCCTTCATACACAATAACAAAGAAATGAATTAAATAATACTATACTTTAACGCTAAACCTAGAAAACGACTAGAACTACTTAAGTGCTCCCGGCGAATATAAACGTCTCGCTCAACTAGTGCATTAACTGCCCTGGACGTATATATACGTCTTTCCGAAGTATGATCTTTTCTATTCACTACTATCCATAAATTAATTCCGAAGGCTTTGGAATACAATAAAATGACCTTGACGGAGAGAATGTGTTGCCTAAGGATTTGCTTATTTCAGAGTATTTGCTTATTTATTCCCTTTCTTTCTCTCGGGTCTTCAACCGGATGTCGTAATAACCACCCCTCCTCCTACCCCCTCGTAGGTCCTTTCGCTTCTTGCAGATCATCTACATGCATCAGTTTCAGAGGTACTAGGCTCGAACTCACGACATGCTGGTCACGAATCCGTGACCCTAGCCTCTAAGCCAGTGTTTCTCAAACTGTGAGGAGCGACCCCCTTGGAGGGCGTGATAACCCTACGAGGGGGGGGGGTGCAAGGTAATTGAAAAGTCGAAAACAAAAGATTTTAAAAATTATTAATTTGCTGAAAGTAAACAAAGAATATACATTCTAATAATAAAAAATAAAATACACATTTACACTGATATAATACATTTATAAATGTATCAGTACTGTGCGCAATGTATTTTATAATTATTTTAACAACACTAACTTAAGAACAAATTTATCAATTGTTAGTGACTCCATGGGCTTCTTTGTAAAATTATATACAAAAATCAACACTTATCTTGATAATTTGTACGGTTTATAATTGATCCCTTCAATGCCGCTTAAAAGTTACACGATATCCCCATTGCCATCGTTTAACACTTAGGCATGTAGTATAGGCCAATGTGGTGTATTGGGAGGAAGGGGGGGGGGGTAAAAAAGGAATAAATAAGCAAATTTTTTGAAATAAGTAAATCCTTCGCAAACATTGTCAAGGTGATTTTATTGCATTCCAAAACCTTCGGAATAATTTTACGGAGAGCAGTTCACAGAAAAATGGTACTTTGAAAAGACGTATACATACGTCCAGGGCAATTAATGCACTGGTTGAGCGAGACGTTTATATACGCCGGCAGTACTTAAGTAGTTCAAGTCATGTTGGCGGTTTAGCGTTAAAGTATAGTATTGTTTAACTCATTTCCTTGTTATTGTAGGAGGGGGGCGCGATGAAGATTATGATTGAATATTGGGTGGCAAATATCGAAAGTTTGAGAAGCACTGCTCAAAGCTATCGCGGCCACCAGAGTTTTGTGTAGTGCGTTAACCGGTTACGTTGAATACCATTACAATTTACTATAAATCTCCCAGTTTCTGAAATATATATTTTTGGAAAATGTTTTTAACGTTCTTTGTTTTTATAATTGACACTAAAATCATAAAAAGTTAAAATCCAGTCTTTTAAAAATTTCTTCGAGCGTAGTGATCATTTTTATATACCCATATTCATAAAAAGAACTTGAAATGCTGCAGTATCGCTCAAATTATATTTCCATCAATTCATCAAAGCTTGTCTCACAAAGTTAATGAAAAAAACAATGTTACACGAATCCACCCAGGCATGACACAACACAACTCTTCAATAACTTATCACCACATTACCACAGATTTGTTAAATACCCTCCGGCCCCAAACGGTCCTTCCGCCAAAAAAGGCAGACGACCATGTTTCGTTGTTTCACCTGGGACCTCTTCATTCCTTTTTTTATTATTATTATTCCCCCTATCTTGGTTTTTTCGTGTTATGCTCGCCTCCACCCTTGCGTCCCTCTCTCCCCACCCTCTACTTTGTGAATCGTCTGACGCTGCCATTCCCATCCCTTCTGTAAATGATAATCTGATGATCTCGGAGGTCACGGTCGTCGTTCTTTCTTTCCCTTTCTTTGTCCTCTGTCCCTCTTTTTTTTTTTATAGTTCGGCTGAAGGGTGGAGAAAATTTCGCTCTTTGTGTGTTTGTTCTTTCTAAAAGAGAATAAACTTCTACCGAAAAGGTTTTGGTCAGGCGGAAGGAGTCTCACGTACTTATGAATGGACACATTTTTTTTATAAGTTCTGGATTTGCAACTTTCGATATTGCGCGCACAGTATTCCCAAATAAAATAATAAAATCGTGACTGAGTGAAAATTAACGTCACTCTGTTTAGCTACACGAGGGCTCTTGGCGACGGACCTCGTAATTTTGAACCATGGTGAAGTGACGAGGACGACACCTGAGCTGGCACCCCAGTTTCCTAACTACCACACCACACCAATGGAAGAACGTTTGAGCTCTTGACAGATTTAACGTGCATTTCTCCCCTACACGGCAGGTCTTCAGTGGTACTAGGTTCGAACTCATGACACGCTAGAAACGAGTCCGTTACCTTGACCACCAAGCTACCGCGGCCACCTGGTCTTTAGCAGAACTGGACTCGAACACATGACACGCTAGCCGCATGTCCGTGACCTTGACTGCAAGATTTTATATCTGCATTAGTGTATTTAGAAGTGCAAACATAACACTTTGAATCAATGATCCCCTAACAAGTTATGCCACTAACAGTTTTACCCAAAAAATAAAGATATTCAGAATAGCGAAATAGAAGGCCTGAGGCACGTTTAACGTGCCGTGGCTCAAAGTCCTCCCGCTGAAGTGATGTGAAAGTCTAGAGGGCCAGGTGCCAGCCTAACTGTCCCCCTCGTCACTTGATCATAGAAAATCTCAAGGTCCGTCACCAATAACCCTCATGTTACTTTAAGTGCGATGTTTGCTAAAAACTGTCTTCTTAAAAAGGTCGCACGTGAGAGCTACATTTGCATAGGAGTCAAGACCTCAAGAAATCTTTAGACATCACTGTCTATAACGCCCTCTAACCCCTTTGGGAGTCAATTTCCTCAGCATTCTTAGCTTATCTCTCTTTAACGAAAGAAATATGCATGACAAATTCCAAGTCGGTTAGTCTCATAGTTCCAGAAAATTCCCTGTGAGTGAATGAACATGTCTCTCATAAACTCAAAAACATTCATTAAAGAATACTGTTTGAGCGTATTATTTAATTACCAATACTTTTTTGAAAACATGATCATGTAATGAACAAAATAAAATCTTACGTTAAAGGAGAAGGTCAAAAGAGAAAAAGTGAGTACAGTTACAGTTATTACTTTTGTGGGATATGGAGCAACAAAGGCTATTATCCCAAGTGAGTGAGTGAATATTAACGTCGCACTGTTCAGCTGCACGAGGGCTTTTGGCGAAAGAACTCGTAATTTTGAACCATGATAAAGTGACGAGGTTGACATCTGAGCTGGCACCACTCTCTCCTTACTTCCGCACAACACCAATGGGAAAAAGTCTGAGCCTCGACAGATTCCCCGTGCATCAACCCCTCTACGAGGTGTGTCTTCAGTAGCATCAGGACTCGAACCCGCGATTCGCCAATGCCGGCCACGAGTTTGTAACTACTAGGCTTCCACTTGATTTATTAGTTCCGATTTATGGGGAACCACTATCGATTCTGTAATTAATTTTACTGTATAAATTGACTTATTCCGTTTTCCACTTAAACATCGCTGGCAACGAAATTAAAATTTCATTTTTAAATTCACACCCCACTAGAGCAACACAAAAGCAATTGGCAATAGAGATCGTACTTCCGAATTATGCTGAAGTTTCAAGGGCACAATATTACAACTTCACTCTCCAGACTACCACACAAAGCCATCGAGTAGCTGAATAGTGCGACGTTTAATATTCACTCACTCACTCAATTAGTATGCAGACTTTTAAGGGGAAGTGGGACCAAATCATTTGTACCGGATCTTTTCGGATATATCAGACCTCAACTAATAATATACTTTTTATCATCAATTTGATGAGGACGGGGTGGCCGCGGTAGCCGAGTGGTCTAGCATCGGATCGTGGCTAGCGTGTCATGAGTTCGATCCCAGTACCACTGAAGACCCGCCGTGTAGGGGAACAAAGCACGTTAAATCTATCGAGAGCACAAACGTACTCTCGTTGGTGTGGTGTGGTATTTTGGAGAGGGGTGCCAGCTCAGGTGTCGACCACGTCACTTGACCATGGTTCAAAATTACGCGGACCGTCCCCAAAAGCCCTCGAGTAGCTGAACAGTGGGATGTTAATATTCACTCACTTGATGAGGACGGTATCCGAGCTGGCGTCTAACTATCTTAAGTGACGTTTTGCGAAGTGGGATGTGTTCCACAATTTCTATTATTTCGAAGGTGGGTTTAGGTTATTTGATTTAAGGTTTGAAATATAATTACGCGAGCGTGTTGCATTATCGTAACTTGAGAGGATGTGGAGTGAGTGAATTTTAAAACGTTACACTGTTCAGCTACTCGAGGTTTTATTGCGACGGACCTCGTCATTTTGGACCATGGTCAAGTGACGTGGATGATACCTCTCTCTGCTGGCACCCCCTCCCCTCACCTAACTTCCTCACCAACAGGCGATCGCTTGAGCCTCGACAGATTTAACGGCAGAGAATTCAAAGCGATGTGATTTTACCACAACCGTACTATTCTATTGCCCCAGACGACTTTTCCTTATTCATAGAAATTGAAAAAATCATTCAGGATTTAGCAACACAAGTGTAGTGTAATGAAGAGATGGTATAAAGATTTTCAACACGCATCTGCTCAATTTTACAATAATCTCATCCGAAACCTCAAGAAATACTGGAAGAAATGTATGGACAAGTTCTACTTTGTAAACAACAACATTGAGTGGAACCCTCACTTACTTCCGGTGTAATGTTAATCTATGGGAAAATATCGAAATTCAACTGAGTTTTTCAAACTTTTAATGCAAGCTTTTTTTTTTGAAACTTTTTTTGCACTATGTGGATAGAAGATGATCTGCAGATTTCAGATTCAGGATTTTATAGTATTTATTTCAGTATATTTTCTAAAATATACCTTGTTAATTTTTTTTTTTTTTTTTTTTTTTTTAGCTCA
>BMAO01015842.1:0-19910 GCA_019973975.1 Trichonephila clavata
AACACCATCAAGACATTTACACACCTTCCATTTCAAGGTTCGTTGCCAATAGCATCGTGTTGCTTTATAGTGTGACGTTTATTAAAACTCACGCAAAATTGTATAAATTTCTTTAAACTTATTTACAAAAAAAAAATCAGTTTTTTTTTTCTATAAAATTGCGTTAAAAATATAAGGAGAATTTTTTAAATTAAAGCGAGTGATTTGTATACACAAGATTAATTCGAATAAGAAACTACATGAAAAAATAAATAAGAGATTGTAATATGATTAATAATATTACGAGTACTTTGCTAAGGAAAAACAACTAGTTATTTAAATGTATGAAACCTAATGGCTGAGTGATCGCACTTCCACACCACAGGTCCGGGATTAAACCCTGGTCTGTTCAAGATCAACTCAGTCTTTCATCCCTTCAGTGGGTCGATAAATGAGTACCAAGCTTGCTTGGGAACTAAACACTGGGGGTGTTCACGTCAGATTGACCATCTGATCGGAACATCTGCTCATGCACCTCAGTGCCCAAGATCATAATAACTGAAATACTCATAGTGGACCTTCACTCTCTATGGGCTGTTGCACCACTGAGTTTGGTTTATACGTAAGTGCATAAGTATATACGTATCTAAAATATGAGCTGTTTTCAAAGTGGACTAAGTTAAGTAATTTTCTGTTTCAGCACTGCATACAAGGCAAATGCAAAGACATTGTGACCATGACATCATCTCCATCCAATGCTGAAATAGTCGAAGATATGAAGGGCGCTGTAGCGGAATTTTTGGACAAGCTAAAATCGGCATTTCACCTGCTTGTATCTTGAGACTCACCGAGCTTATATGATAGTTTATACAAATTTTCACTTTTTTTAAAAATATTCTCACATTGTGTCTTTCAATAAATCACCAAATACTTCACATCTATCTAAGCACATATAAGGGGGAGTTATTTTTTTTTTATCTCAGTTTTCTAAATATAAAATATGCAATTATTTCCTCTGAAAACGTTAGTCTTCTGAATAACTATCACAATTTTGGGACTTACGTACTATCGCAACAATGCAACGTTCAAAATAACTCGCCAAGGTGGTAACCCCGATTTCGCATGTGTCGTTCGTGTTGAATTGGCAACCATGTGCTTCGTAGCGGAAAATGTCGTTCCAATACGGCTGCGATAATACGTAGTACCCGATTTTTTTTCTTTGTTAACAATATACATACAAGGATAAGGATACTTATCCTGGAGGACAAAGAACATTTAGGGAGTCCCTGAAAGGGATTATAAATTGACTTAATGGCCTGATTTCCTGCCGTTCACGTGATAAATACAATCGCGTGTTCATTGAATTTAAAACGACACGAGACTTGTACTAATTGCTCTACTTGCAAAAATTTAAAAAATTTCAGATTGGATAATTAGATTAAGATGTTCGAATATTAGGATTCTTCAAAAAGTTTTTCAGAATTAAAATGAATACTTTTACTATACGTGTGCTCTTAAATCGAGTGCATTTTATTTTCCTGTGTTAATTTATTTTGTTTGCAAGTTTTACTTTTATAACAAGCAAAAGTTGGCAATAGCGAAGCGCATGAATTAACAGGCTGAAAACACGTGATTATATTTATCATGTGACTATGACGTCACAAGAATTTATGAACGGATAGGCTGGAAACACGCTGTTGCATTTACATATCATATGATGACGACATCACATAAATTTAGCCTATTGTGAATGAGGGGTGATTAGGTCTCGTATTTCTTTTTTGTTTCAAATATTTTCAATAATTTATAAATATTCCTTGGTTGTAGTTAACATCAAGAATATCATGTATTGGAGTATTGATCTCATTCAGAAAACCAACAAATTTCCTTATAAAAATTTCTTTAAGAATTAAAATGTGACTATTTAATGTAACAGAACTTTATTAATATACTTGATTTCGGTTTATTTTCTAGAAATACAGCTGAATCAAACAATAAATCCTATCAACATAAAATAAAGAAATATATAAGTTATAGAATGCAGTAGAAAATTATATAAATACAGTAATTTCCCGAACTTACACGATAAGTGGGACGGAGACCACGCGAGCCACATAAATCGAACTTTCGTATGTCGGGTATAACTTCGCATATGAATTATTTTTAGTTTGGGCCTGAAAAATCTGAGAAACGAAAGAAAATAATGCGAGGGTGAATTGGAAAATACGTTTCCCCTGTCAACTGTAGTCAGAGTTGAGTATGAAAGCCAAGGCATAGAATGGCACATTAAAGATATCACATAACTTTATTTTTCCGCATAAGTATCAAGTACATAGAGACATTTGTCATACCGCTTAATAAACGTCAAAAAAACCCTACAGGAATACTACTTTGCATACGGAAGAAGCGTTTAGTTCTGCTTGGACTTTTTTGAGATTGGAGCCATCAATGCTACGCGGTACTGAACTCCCTGTCGAAATTGAAAGAGGTGATTCGGAAAAAGCGGCCTGGGCTTCTTAAATCTGGAGTTCTGTTTTGGATGACAATGCGAGACCCCACTCGGTGACGGCAACGCAAAACCATAATGCAACTCTTGGTTGGGAGCGCTTACACCATCCTCCATGCAATCATTTGGTGTATCTCGCACCAAATGACTTTCCTCTTTTTTCCGGCTTTGAAGAAGAATCTCGCCTGAAAGCGCTTTGGAAGCAACGCTGAAGTCAAACAAGCCGTTTAAAGCTTCTTCCGTATGCAAAGCCCTGATTTTTTCCTGGGGGGCTTTTTGAAGCTTATCAAGCGGTATGACAAATGTCTCAATACACTTGGTACTTATGTGGAATATTAAAGGTATGTCTTATCTTTAATGTCTCACATTCTACATTTCGACTTTCATACACAACTCAGACCACAGTCGACAGGGGAAATATATTCTCTGACTCACCCTCGTAATTTAGAGGGGGGGGGGGAATGAATAATAAAATCGTAGATAACATAAATACAAAATCGCTAACCGAAGTTATTTTGATGTCTAAGGTTTCTTTAAGTCTAACATAGTAGCCTGCGGGCTCAAAGGTTCTTTTTTTGTGTTCCCACAACAATTTCTTGTAGCATGCCTATAATTCTTTTATTCATTGTTTTGTAGAAAAAAAATACGTTCTTTATTGGAGTCTATATTTTCTAAAATTTGTAACTCTTTTCCCGTTAAACTGAGTCTTTCTTTCAAATTTTCAACCTTCATTCGGTCTTCTGATAGATTCAAATTCTTCAATATCGTCAATTCAATGCGTTTCTATGAGCTTCTGATTTTACAAATCCTGCAGTTTTTGATTGTCTTTACTATTTATTGCTAAATTTATTTGAAGTGGGTAATAGAGTTGTGTAGCGCTGAATCGATGAAATTTGAAAATCACGTAACTCCGGGTTCGCGGAAGTCAGGGTAGCGAAAGTCGAGGTATTACTGTGCATTGGATTGAACAGTGTCATACACAGGCTATCTTCATCGAAGCAGTTATATATGTAACAAAAAGAATAGATGAGAGCGTTAGGCGTAATCCTTATGATAAAAATTAAAAATTTGTTAGTCTATGGGAGGAGTTTGAACTCCCAAACCCCACTCTTAAGTACACCACTGCGATAGAAAGTAGTGTCATGAGTTCGATCCTAGTACCACTAAAGATCCGCCGTGTAGGGGCGCGATGCACGTTAAATCTGTCGAGAGCTCAAACGTCCTCCCGTTGGTGTGGTGTGGTAGTTAGGAGAGGGGGGTGCCAGCTCAGGTGTCGTCCGCGTCACTTGACCATGGTTCAAAATTACGCGGACCGTCGCCAAAAGCCCTCGTGTTGCTAATTAGTGCGACGTTAATATTCTCTCACTCACTCACTCACGCGATCGAAAGTAAACTATATCCATTTTTACGATTCTTTGAATAGAAATAATGGATTTATGATATTTTTTTGATGCTTCAATTATGCTGATTTCGATGCTTTTATGGTTTAGAAGTAGGATCATTTTTTTTTTCATGTTTCTAGGTAGGAATTTATAAGGGCTTTGTGACACCACACGTAACATATTTGCTCGTAGATTAATTTGATTTCCCATAAAGAACAATAATATAATTTTACTAAAATTTTTATAAAAATAAAAAACCTAATATTTTATAGCCACGTACAAATAACGCTTGATGATGACGACCTTTTAATTTTAAAGCAATTGACAAGAATGGCACATAAGATGGCACTCAACATTTGATAACTTATGGAGCGATTCGAATTTAAGATAATAAATAATCCCATCAAAATGATTCATAAAAATTATCATGGAATTAAATATAATAAACCTACAATTGCATTAAAAATAAAATAAGAATAATAAAAATTTTACAATAAAATAAAAAAAGTTAAAATGAAGGAAAAAAATAATGAAAAATTATATATATATAGAATGCTTCTTTAAAAAATCTATAATAATAACCATTTCATGAAGCTCAATGTACACATGGTCCCATAATAACATACACTCTGAATAGATTATTTTTTACGGTGAATTACGGTTCGTCTGTGGGCATACGGGCTGCTTGCAGCCCTCCATCCCATATCTGATGGTCTTCGATGGGGAATCGACAACAGTGAGTTTCTTCTGTCTGCGTGGCGATTGGTGAAGAGGACTGGTTCGGTAGGCGTACCTACGGTGGCAAATTTCTTGAGGTTTTGGGTGCAAATTTTGCTTGGGAGAGAGCTGAGAGGCTGCTCTCTGATTGGATGCTGGAAGGTGAGGAAATGGACTCCAATTGGCTGCCCTGGGGTTTCAAAAAATTAGATGCGAAAAAGGAGGAGTTTGTCCATTTTGCAAATTAAAGTTAGGAGAGAAATAAAAAGTTATAAAAGTTAAACAAATTAAAGTTAAAAATTGAAAAATACTAAAATGAAATAAGTTTAATAATTTAGAAAGTATGCAATAAAAATTTTATTGCATGGAACTGCTATGCTATGGAGAATTGTAAGAATCTAGGAGAATTCTCTCCTAGGCCTTTTGGTTTTTTCATGAGCAGTGAATAGATTATATACAAGTTCTGTATATATATATACAAAACAGCATTGGGAGCGATTCCCGTTTGATGGTGCAAACCAGATTTTCAGCAGCTAATGCGTTACAACTCTGCTTCCGTTCCTCCACTAGAGGAAAACCATACAAGTACCCTCTGGGGGCGCCATCTTGCACACACAGTTGTGATATTAATAAAATCTTATTTATTACCACTGGTAACTATGTTATTTTTCTAGTTATTGCCATAAGTCATTACAATCAAATTAAAACAAACTCTTTGAGATTTAAGCATTTCAACTAATAACTGACGTTAGAAAAACTACCTATAAAATTCAATTTTATAGACAATAAATCACATCATAAGAAATATCTCAGACCGATGAAGTTTCAGGTTTAAAAAAATATTTTTGTAGCTGTCTTAATATTTTATTTTTTGCTTTTTTTGTGATACATATTTTCAAGTAACCTACGAAGGGTAAGTCATTCATTAAGTAGAAACAAATATCTCCAAATAATGGTGATAGAGGGCAGCCACATGCAGCTTTACGATATTCAATTCATATTGCGTAAGTAGCATTTACATGCATATGTAAAGCAGTTTCAAAAACGGCGATGCTGCTGCTGAATGATTGTACGATAGAAGAGCAGCGAGCCGTGGTCCAATTTTTGCGGGAGAAAGGGCTTGAATAAAAAAATATTCTAAAGAAATGTTACCTGTTTATAAAGATAAGTGTTTAACACATAAAACAGTGTACAATTGGGTGGAGAAAGCGTCATAAGGCTGCTCCAAAATTGTTGATGATCTAAGCGACCATTCAGTTTTGATTGCGACAAAATCAACTGAGCAACAGATGAGGGAATTGACTCAGGATGATCGAAGGACAACTGACAGTATCGCAAAGGCAAAAGGATGTTCTCATATTTAGCATAAAGCATAATGCACAATCGTTTGATTTTCCGAAGAGTGTTGGATCCCCATGGCAACTGACCGAGGAACACAAAAAAGAATAGAATGGGAATTTGTTTTCATCTGTTTGATCCACAGAAACAACATCTTGGAGGCAAACAATTTGCAGATGATGACAACGTACAATATGAGGTCCTACTGTGGATGACACAGCAGCCCTAAGAATTTTAAAGGTTGGAATTGGGGCTCTGATAAAACGATGGTATAAATGCATCAACGTTGCTGCAGATATTGTGGAAAAATAAAAATTGTTTTCAAGTGATTATGATGTTAAATTATTTTTTTTAATTATATTTTATGACTTACTGACTTTACCTCATACTTTCCTTACATTATCTTACTTCACATGTTTATTATTGTAGAATCAGTTATAAAATCTGATTGCACTTCACATAATTGACTATTTCGATTATATACGTATTTCTTTGGTTACATTTAATCACAGTTAAAAACTTTACCTTAATAAAATTATAATTATCTAAAACACACACACACACACAGATATTCTACTCAGTGTAAGATATTTGATGTTTTATAAAATGATATACTTTTACTACCATCTCTATAAATATTACTTAATGTGTTTTGGTATCGGTATCACTACCTAGTTGGGCTATAATAGTACCATATGAAATAATTGCACCCGTAGTTTGAAGTATAAAATTCTGATTGAGAACAAAAAGGCCCCAACCGGAGATCAACACCTTTGAAGAAAAAGTATCGCAGGTAGTCAACAACAAAAAACGAACAGCATCTCCTTTCTTATTAACAGATGAGGACATTTTCGAACACATTTTATAGACTGTTCGTTCGATTTCCACAGCTGCTCTGTGAACATTGACAGATTGAAAACTTAACGCATAGAATGCTGCAAAAGCTACTATAAAAGTAGCAACGTTGAATAACATATATTCTGTAATCTTCATATGCGGAGTAGATCTAATTAGTAAAGTAACAACTATGAATATGCACGATATAAGGTAGGTGTAAAGAAACAACAGCATAAGTGATAAGGCATTTTCAATTTCTTTTATGCAATTGGTTATTTTTTCATCGAATTCTAAATAAGAGGTAAAGAGTGAATTTATTTCGGTTTTCTTTTTCAAATTTCTGTCCATTTTTTGAATGATAAGAGTAAGTATCTTGTATGAATAATAACAAAGTCCGACAGAAAATCCAGGCAACGCATACAACTGTTGATTTAGAAGTACATTAAAAAGAAAAACAATCCCGAAGATCCATTTTCCTCTAGTGTGGTTTCCGAAAAACAAGGTTTTTTGAGATATTTTGATGCCATCTTCAGTCAGGATCACAAACAGAATGTTTTTCGTGAACAAAAGCAAAGGTATTATCCAACTGGCGGTAAAGACAATGATTAAGCTTCCACCATGCCATTTTGCTTTGTTCTTCATTTCGAGTTTTCGATATAGACTGAATATGTTTTGGAGCATATTGGCAATGCGTTGTCGTTTGAAGATTAAAACTAGACGGATGGACAGACTGCAAAAGTCACCACTGAGAGCAGCTATAATAAAACCGAACGGAGCTGAGTTCAGTTCGAAAACTGAAAGGGACAAATCACTGCATATCAGAAAAATCAAGTAAGAAACAATGAAAATATCTAAAATTCGAGCTGAAATCCGTCGAAGTTTTGATTCCTTTTCTGAATCTGGCAAGATGATACATATAAAATAAAACGATCGAACAATCCATTTCAATGGTGGGATAACTTCACGGTTCATATTTTTATTTTATGCACATCCAAACGCATTCGTAGCATGGAATGATGATTTATAGCTGGTATATGTATATAGCATAAGCATCGGATAATATATAATTAGAAAATATCGAAATACTCAGTTTGAAATAGAGAAATAACAAATATGGTAACGTCCTTCCAACGGAAACACAAAATGAAGACTTTTGAAAAGAAGTTAAACACAACATTTGCAGAGAAGCCTTGAATAATACAAAATAAGAATGTAGCAGTAGATTCAATTAACATTCCAAGAAATCAATACTAATTAATTAATCTGAAATTATAGAGGAAAAGAGAATACAATGGATCTATTCGTTATTGTTCCGGTAAGAAAAATACCCGGCAATATTTTGTGAATGACCTATATATACAAAGTATAAAACCGAACTTCGATAGCTTAAGAAAGGAAGTGTTACGCGATTACCTTAACCGAACGTAATATGTAACAGAAAAAGAGAAATTCGTGGTGAAATACTTGTTTTTAGAAAAATAATTAGACAATGATAAAACATAAATGCATGCTTCGTTTTTACTTCAATAAAGAAAAGGTCATTGTTCGTTTACAATAAAGATAAATCAACCATAATCGTTTGGTGAAGTAATATATGAACTACTCAACAAGATTAAATGTAAATAATGTTTTAAATTTTACTGTTCTATTAATAAAAGATTTTACTGGAATAAATGATGACCTAGTTTGTTTCTTGGTGCCCTAAAAAATAATTTAAAACGTAATTTAAATATGGTCATATCATGGTTGAGAATTTGTGGTCGGCGTTGGCAAGTCGTGGATTTAAATCCAGGTGCTATTGACAACCTACAGTGTAGAGCGGTTAAATCTGTCGAGACTCAGAGTCCTCATGTTGGTGAGGAAGTTAGGAGAGGAGAGTGCCAGGGTCGTCCTTTTCACTTAGTTCAAAACTACGAAGTCCATCACCAATTTCATAAGTGTAGTTTCAAAGTGAACGTTTTTTTAAAAGTATATTACAAACGAAAAAGAAATATCTTTTTTAGTTCATCAATGATTTTCGAGAAAAAATATAATACATTAATAATAAGACTACTAAAAAATTAGTGCAGTTTTGAAAAAGAAAACACATAATTTTGTTTTTTAATGCATGTATTTAAAATTGATCGCAAAATACTTTCTGAACAAACTGCAAATTAAAAAATAACTTAAATTTCATTAAAATCTTCTCAGTTTTCTAAAAATTAAGTAAGGCATAAAAAAAAATCACAAAACCACTTAAAAAACAGCATATATGTCAGAATCATTACAAAATATATCATTTAGTATTTCTTGAAAATATTATCTCAGAATCAGACTTTATTGTGTTATCTACGATTCTTTCTGAAGTGTTTGCGAGAATGTTAGCGATAAATGTGAATTTTTTTTTTTTATTTAGAGGTTAATAAAGCCTTAATAGCCGTTCACAACGTCATAATTAGAAAAGAAGATTCAAATAAAAGTAAAACGATTCGAAAGAAAAGGCCTTTTCTTAGCACCCGAAAATCTATTGTTTCGACTATGAACCGAGAAAAGTCTTTCAAAGTATAAAATTTCGAAACGGTTCATCAAAAAAATTTTCGTATAAAACAGTTTGGAAAAATCTTAAGTCAAATACTAATACAAAACACTTATGAAAAGGAAGAAAACATTCAAGTTATTGCAACACCGAGAAGATCTGAGATTGGCTAAAAATGACGAGGTGAAGCAAATTATATATTTTCTGATAGTAAGAAATTTAACCTTGACAACAACAAATATCAAAAAGACTTGAGGAAGAAACTGACGATTAATGGAAGAGGCGTTAGTAATGGTTGGTAGTAGAACGTATGGACACGGTTCAAAATCATGCTATGATACAAGGGGAGACCAGAATTTATTTTTATTAAACTCTGCATTAGTCTCCTTCAAAGTATCGTCCATGTGCATCGATGTACTTGTCCCAACGCTTTTGCCACTGCTCAAAACAGTTGAGGCAGGATACTGTTCAAAGCATGTTTTCTTTGACTTCATCCACACTACTCAATCGCTTTCCTTTCAGACTTCTCTTCATCCGTGGAAACAGATAAAAAGAAGTCCGATGGAGCCAGATAGGGTGTGGATGAGGCACAAGCAACATGGTGTTGTTTGTCAAGAACTGTCGGACTATCAAAGCTGTGTGGGCTGGAGCATTGTCGTGAACGTGCTCCATGACACGTTCGTTTCCTCAGAAATTTGGTCAATGGTCTCTTCCGAAGATTTTCATCAATTGTACATTTTATTTTGGCAATGTTTTCATCATTTCTTTCTATCGAAAGACGCCCTGGGCGTGGCATGTCTTCATGACATGATGCCAGATTTCTATGAAAGGGAAAACCATTTGTAGATCTGTGATTTTCCAAAGCCTCGCCCCCCCACCAAATGTTTATCAAAGAATCCCAATGGTTACGGCTGCAGTTTTCCCAATAGAAAAAAAGCAAAATTTCACACACAACTTTTGTACTGTGTGTCCAATTATCTCTCAAATCACCAAAAGATTGAAATAGGAACGCACACAACAGAGTACCACGAACAATCAACTTAACTCAGATTGAAGGTCTGACTAACGGTCGCAAGAGACCTGCAACTAACAACACGACTTATAACTAACTACAAAGCATGCGCGTGCAACAGTATATGATCATTAGATACTGTATGGGGATTTATTAGGTGGTTCTAATGGGATATTGCAACAGGGCAGTATTTTTTCCCATACATCGAAGTCCATCCAGGAACAGAATATTTTGCCATGGAAAGTCAAGTGATTGAGTGTTTATTAACATAACACTAAAGCAACATGAGGACTATTGGCGAAGGAACTCGTTATTAAGAACCTTGCTCAAGTGACACCTGAGCTGCCCCCCTCCTCCTACCAAATATACCACGTCATCAGGAGGACTTTGATCCTCGTCAGATTTAATGTGCACCAACCTACACGACAAGTCTTCAGCGGTACTAGGACATGACACACCGGATACGAGTTTGAGATCATAATCATCCGGCCAGTCAAAGTCGAGATGAATGTTCCATGGAAAGCAAAGGAGGTATATTACGTCACACAAACTTTATACTAATGATGAAGAGTTTTCATCTGCCAACAAATTGAAAGCAAACAAAAAATAAAAGAATATTTCTAAAACTGAACTTAACCTCCTGGTCTCAAACACATTTCAATAATAATATACAATACATACAAATTTGTTTGAGGTTAATAGAGAGAAAAAAATGAAGGTTCGATATTTTACTTTTCGTACTTTTTTGAGAAGTGGTTTTATTTGTCAAGCGTATTTTTCACATTTATTTCTAATTTTAAAATTTATTGTATTATTCAAAATTATTGAAACCAAAAATTATTAACCAAAATTGTTTAAACATAATCACAGCCTTTTTATTCACTTCATAATTTTCAAAGTTAAAGCCCTCCAATATTTCCATAATCCTCTGTTAATATTGCAATGATATTTATAAATAATTCTGGAAATATATTTTTATAAATGCAAGGCATTTCATAAGAAATATAACCAATATAATTTTAAAAACCATCAACTCAAAAAATAAGCCCAAAATTTATGTTCAAAATTTTAAAAAATCTTTCTATTAATGTTATTTTAAAAATAATATATCTTTTGCTTATGCACATTTTTAAAAATCATTAATTAAAATTTATTTTTGAGCAAAGTGAAAATATCTAATTTCATAGAGTATTAAGAAAATGCAAACAAATTTCTAAGACGAGCGTCACAAATGCAATTGGTCACCAACACAATTAAGAATAAATTATTCAATAACAACATATGCCATTTTCCTTATTTTCTCAACATGTTTAAAATATGTGTATTATTTAGTTAATTTCTCAAAAATATTCTATTTAACATAATAAGCGCCCAGTGTTTGTACGATTGATTGATTTTTGACGTCATTTCGAGGTTACTTGAAGGCAACTGTCAACATATCGTGAAATTTTGAAGTACAGCAAAGTGACGACATCTGAGCTAATTTGAATAAAAAAGTAACAAAATTTTTCTGGCATTCGCAGAATTACTTATCACAGACTATCAGAATTTATCACAAACTATTTTCAAATATTATTTTAATTCACAGAAAATATTTAAAAGAATAGAAGTTTTGCAAGAGAAGAGTAATTATTAATAAAATAAATTTACGAATAAGATAATAATTGACAAAAATAAGGCAAAAAGTAACACAACTTTGAAGAATATTACTGAGATTTTTAAAATTTCCATATTTCTCCTGACAATATTCATACAAATAAAAAGAGAGATAACTCAGCAAGAATAAAACTACAGTGAAAGTTTAAGTTTAGGAAAGAAATCAGAATTGTTCCCAATTCCTTATATTCCTAAATAAATTCGATTGAAAAGTTTTTACCCTAATGAAGACACTAGTTGAATTTTTATAAATAAAGAAATGTTACAAATTTCATAAAATGTTGATTTAGAATAACTATTAAGTATGTATAAAAGTACCACATGCCATATTTTTTTTGAAAATGAACGAAAAACCACAAAATGTGATGAGCATGGAGTGCAAACAAAAATCTCACAAAACTAATGTAGCTTTCTTGAATGAATCAAACTGAATCTGTTTTAAATTAAACCTCATTCGCTTATTCTATAAAAATTTACAAAGCAAACAGTTGGAAACACTTTTGAAATGTTGTTTTAAAATATGGATGCAAAATTTACAATTACATTCTGAAAGAGTACAAATAATGCAAAACAGGAAACATTTTTTATTTCTTTAATAGACAAATACAATAGAAAAAATTCAATAAGAATTACATTTTGAAAACAATGTTAAATATTGACTTGCATAGATATTAAATATCACCAATAAGAATTACATTTTCAACTATCTGAATGATGTATGATATGAACATTTTTCAAAAATCTAATGATCATTTACTTTTTTGGAAAATACAAAAGCTATAAAACATTCAAAACCCTATTAATGTTTTTTTTTACAGGAAAACCCAACTTCATCTATATCATTTTCATATGTGATACAATTTTTAATACTTACAATTTCCTCGCCAACAAGTACAATGGTAAATTCTTTTACAAAAGGTAATCTGTTTTTATGACACATGTAATGGTAACATGCAATACTTTATGATATTTATGCATATCGGAACAGAATGTTCCCATTCCTTTCCATAGAATAATTTTTTATGAAAATTTGAATATATTTTTCTAAAGCAATTTCATTTAAAAATAAATAAAACAATGGAAATACAAATAAGAAGAAAAAAAAGACAGCTGCTTTTTTTTACCCTAATTATATTATATACAGTCGAACCTCTATTTGACGAAGTTGCTAAATCCTGAAAAAAGTTCGTTATGTGAATAATTCATTAAACAGAGATTCCTCATTAAATTTTTTTTTTATAAACCACATAAAACCAAGAAGTTAATAAACACTAAATATCCTAAAAAAGAATTATTCACACTTTTTTTGTAAATTAATATCTTTCTATTTTATATATCTTACCTATCAAAAAGAAATCTGCAAGGATGACAAGAAAAAGAAACTTTGTCCAGTATTTTCTTTAAAAAAAATTTATATTAAAATTAATGAATTTTAGTGACACTTTCTAATTAAAAGTCTACAACTTAATTTAAACATACAACATTTTTATAACCAGTAATTTTAAACATACATTACAACATGCATCCTTAAATTTAATTACTCATAAAATCTGTTAATATTGTTTCAGTTTTTTGTTTGAAAAATTGCAATAATTTTGTTGCTCTTGGTGAGTTAGACACCTGATAAAATCAATTTAAGTTCACCAATCACCATAACATGAGTTAAAAGAGAGAACAATTTGAAATGTCAGGAATTATTTTTAATATAGGAAGAAAAAAAAATCGAATCACAAGTGAAAAAGTTCGTTGAATAGAAATTGCTATTTGGAGGTTCTTTTATGAAGAAAATAAAATGCTCTTGGTTCCAGGAAAATCCAAAAACAATGGAGTTTTATAAAATGGATGTCCAACTGTATAATAATATTATTCATATAAATTAAAAGAAAAATAATTTTCTTTAATAAATGCATATGAACAGTCATTGGTATATGAAAATATTCAAATATAAAGTAACATGAAACACACACACAAACTTGTGTACAACCTTTTTTTATGTATATAAACATATTTAGAAGAAAGCCCTCAGAAATAGGATACATTTCATGATAAAGGTAATTAAACTCAAGTTAAGAATTTTAGTCCTTAAAAATAAATAAAAGTTTCAAAAACATATTTAATGGTCAAACTATTCATACTTCATAACATGATAATATAATGTTCACTACTTCCTCAAATTAGTTATAACTAAGAGTTATCATTAAGTACATAGTATAGATTTACACTATTCAACATTTATTACATAATTAAATATTAAACAAAAAAATGACTAGTACTCATAAAGAACACATGTATATATAATTGGCAGTGAGAAAAAATGTTTAAGTATTCATTGAAAAAGACTTGAAGTACATTTTTGCTAGTCAATAAATGTTTGCAAAATATTATGAATAATTAGGAACCTCCATAAAGAACCTAGTTAATTTTTATAAACAGATATATTTCAAATTATTTAATAATAGTATTATTAGCAATATTGAAAAAAAAGATTCAAATAACAATTTAATTGTTATATTTTTATCGCAATTTGTAAACTAAATTAATAAATTTACAAGCATGATCATTATACAATCATGATATTCACAACAATATTTTGAAACTTTCTCATATTGTTTTTAGACAAAAATAATTTTTTCTTTACAATTTCTTTTGATGTGTCAACAATAATATTTTAAGCATTCAAAGATAAATAAAAGCGAATTATTCATTTGTTGAATTCAGAAGTTTCTGAAAGAAATTAAAATAAGAGCTTAATGAAACACATTACCTATTTTGAGTATAAAAATTTGGCACATAAAGCTCTAATAGGTTTTGTGCACATTGATAAAAAAGGCTGTTAAGCTGAAAATAAAAATACAAGAGTAATTTTGTTATTTTAAAGAAACATTTTATGACTCAACACATTTTGAAATCTGTTAAATAATAATATAAAGGCAGATTGTAAATAATCTCAACTGATTCAAAACTAAAAAATATTTTCTGAGTCAATATTTGAATCTATTGTTAACAAGCTTTTTTGTAACATAAGAATTTGTGAAATACACATAATTTATAAATTTGAAACTATATACATAATTTTCAACAGGTCCATTCTTCATTGAAATGCATCTTTTATGACAAATAGAATCTTTTCTATATTTTCTTAAATATTAACATTAAACTAACCTGAAATTGTTTTTTTTTAAATTTTGAAACAATTTAAGGTTATTCTAATTTAATTATTCTTCGCTTTTAAGTTATAAATTCATTTCCCCCAACATATTGGATAAAATTTAATATATGTAGTTTAATTTAAAATAAATTTGCCTTAATTTAGGAGAGTCAAAAAAATATTTCAGGTGATTAAGGATTTCTGAGTTTGATAAAGATCAGAGCAAATAATTAAATATGAAAGCATCTACGGAGGGAAAATATGGGATACAATTATCCAATTAAATTTTAAGTCCTTCAAAATCTTCTATTTTTTAAAAAAATTATATTTATGCCAAACAATTTTTTCACTGTAGTCATATACACTAAATATAGCTAAAACTAATTCAGTTCATTTCAGGCAAATACATATCTTAAAACTACAGTGGGTAGCCCTTTTTATCTTAAATATGATAGAAATTTTATCTAAGTTCCATTAGATGTTTGAGGAACTTTCTTTTCACCATTATATGAGTATATCATTCACAAAGTTTTCTATCTGCAAGGACTCTTTCTCAAGGAAGTGGTTGTAATGACAGGAGAAAAGTGTCTAAATGGCCTTAAAGGGAATTCTTTTCAGCCCAGTCATGCAACAATGTATATGTTAATGAGCTGTCAAATTGGTGGTTTAAATTACATGCTCAAGACAAGATCAACAGCTTAATTTTACCCTCATTTAATACTGCTCTAATACATTTGTTTTCCATTTAAAGTTATTAGTGTACTTTCACGCAATGCAAGTATGATCAATGGTTATGCTTATAGTTATGAGCTTAAAGACAAGTAATGTTCCACTTGAGTTTCACAAACACACACTCAAAAATTTTGTGTGAAATAATGGGTGTTACAATTTATTAAGTCCAAATGAGCCTCAAAATCCTTAAATGGCATAGTGTGTAAGTTAGGACAGAGGTACCATTTAAGTGCTTTGAATCTATGATCATACATATGAATGTCTCATTGTCATTGAGGTTCTAAAATTCTTCAAAATTAAATTTTAATTCAAACTCATGAGTACAGGTTTAGAAATATGAATCTATCTTACAAAAAACAACACAGCAAATATCTTTACTTAAACCAACAACTCTAGCTATCTCCAGTTTCTAGTTCACATTTTCTTTGTGTGGAGACTTGAGAAAAATAAAATTCTGAGTTTCCTTAAAAAACTTGTAGTTACCCCAAAGATTAATTTTAATTGTTTCATAAATATATTAATTGTCTTAAAATTATTATATTTAACTAGCTTTATCCCAGCTCATTCTACAACAAAGTCTGTTAAATTAAATAATTTTTTCTTGTCCTTTTCAATTCCTTTAAACGAAAAAAATATTATTTTTTTCAAATGGTGAAGTACACAAGCGATTTAAGCCGTATGATGCACTTTAGGGTTTTAATATAAATGGAGGGACAAGTGCAAAGTAACAGGCCATGGTAGAGATGTTTACATGCAAAGAATTTCATAGTTCAGAACAGTGTTCTTGTGCTTATCACACAAAATTTTTATTCAAGAAGAGATTCCTGTTCTCGGAATGTGTGAACAGTAGGGAAAGTGTCATAGTTTATTCGCCATTTGTATACTAGTTGCTGTATTTTAGTAACTATTACTCCTGGCTCACTGTACAATTCTCCTGCGGAACCATCAGTTACATAATACATGCATGTAGGGTGAAGACTCTGACGTAGATACAACTGAGATTGTTGCCATGCCTAAAAAACATTTTTTTTTTAAAATTTAAAACAAACAAAAAATATGTAAGAGGATGTGCAAACAACAAATATTAAAAGAAAATACTCCAAAGTAGTTTCATTGATTTTATAAATATTTTTGTAAATCAATTTATTTATTTCAACAATTTAAAATTTATAGAAATAAATTTTTTTCCCTAAATAAATCGAATGTATGCATTTAATCTTGTGCAAATTCTGCAAAAAAAAAAAAAGTTTTAAAGAAGATAACTATAGAAAAATCCCCAAATTTTGTATAGTAAATAATAATAATTACAAACATTTTATAATTAAACAGCTTATTCTAAAATACTAAATTATATAACAGACTTTTTATAAGAGATTAATAATTTCAAATGATGAATAATAATTACCAACAGTTTAAATTTTTTTTTTATTTTAATCATTTTTGTTCTCTCAAATCTGGAGAGAGAAAATAAACTAGAAAATAGGTTACCATTTTTAATTAATTCTGAAATATTTTTAAACATTTTTAATTTTTCCAGAACTTAAAAATTCCAGATATTTTCCGAGTAATTCAGTATGATATGTACAATACACATATTTACCAAAAATAAATCAAATTCTTAACAAAATTTCGACAGTACAACCAGATTTTATAATATAAATGAATCAAACAGTAAATATTTTATACATACCTTTTGAAGTTGAGGAGGATTTTCTCAAACTTTCTGCTGTTGATAACAGAGACTGATATATTTGTAGGGAAGGTTTTTATCTGCCACACCTCACTAAAATACACAGATTTCATTTATAAATTAAAAAAACAAAACAGTTAAAGTACACACATATATATATATAGTATCATAAAATGAAAAAAATACATAGCATAATAAAATTGATAATACTAAATTATATCACTAACAAAGCTAGAAGATTTAAACCAGATTTCAAGAAACACAACTTAAAAAAATGATTGAAAAGTATATTCTACAAGAATTAACTAAGCGTATGTATAACATGAAGCAGAATTAGAACTTTAAAATTGTAAGAAACCAGAAAAGTCAATGGACTAAAATGAAGACCTATTATGATTTCTAAAGCTGTTGCTGAATTAGGACCAGCAAAATTAGGGTTAAATATATTTTATGGATCCAACCTTCCCCGTACAGCAGAAATTTTCGACATAATAACAAAACATAACCATATTGAAAAGTTGGGCCTAAAACCAACCACGTGTAATTTGCAACCAACAGAAAAATAAAATAAAAATAATAAAAAATATGAAAGGAAATAAATATATATATATATATATATTTACATAATTTTGTATGTACATTTCATAAAAAAAACCATATTGTGCTCTTACTTCATTTGTACAAAACTAGTATTCAGTAAAAGATGTTCATGAAACACAGCACTCATGTGACTGGGATTGCATAGGTGAGAAAGCTACAAAACAAGAAATCACTTGTAAATAATTAATATTGATTCAAATAAAGCGGCAGTTTTTGAAATGTACTAATAAAAAATATAAGGAATGATCTTCAAGTTACAGTTATCATTTCCACATTTCTAACAGTTTATGTATTAAAAAATTCTGCGTAAATTGATAGTTTGCTGGTCAGTGACATATTAGTACGTCTTCAAGACAAAATTTGAAACAAAATTAGTAATATGACATTTTCCTGTAGGTGAACAGAAGAGGATTTGCTAGCTTTTGGAATAATTTCAAATACGAAAAACTGAATAAATATATAGCATGTATGTGAGAAATGACATGCGGAAAATCATGTACATTGTACAATATCCTTTGCTATGTATCATTCAAATACATTTTTTTTTATAAAAATCTTTATAATTTAATTCTTTTAAAACATCAACCAATTAAAAAATACAGATTTCCTATTTACTAATAAGCAGCAGCTATTTAAAAAATATTGCAAACTGTTTTTCTTAATGTATCAAATCCACAAACAAATAGTAATAATTCTAAGATGGATGTTCTCAAACACTTTGATTATATATTATTTGACTTTGGTATTTTTGAGTCTTATAGAAAAAACTGGATCAAATATGAACACATTTAAATATATTCCTCTTAAAAATTTTATGATTGAATTACAAAAGAAAGGTTAAAAAAAATGGCACTAGTGCATTTTCCTATCGACCATGAATGTTGGTTAAATGATAGATGCATACCGAACAAAAGCCAATCATTTTGTTACCCAACATTTCCACATACCATCCAAAAGTAACAAATAATACATCATAAAGTTTCTCAAGTTAGTTTGGTGAAAATAAACAATAGGATAATTCTAAAATTCCAAAAAATGAAAGGACCCTGGGAATTTAAGGTTTAATCAAGTCATTTAGTACATTAATTAAATTTATCCATTGTCAACTTTGCACACTAATACTTTGAAAGATCTTTTTATCTGTCTTAATAGAAATTTTTTTAATTCTTATGAAATTAATAAAAAGTCTGTATTAGTCTCCTTAACACGTACAATATTTCATTATATTTTATTAAAACTAGATATCATATCCCAAATAAAGAAAAGAATTAAGAATGTTTTGGAATTTTTAAGTAGTTTCACAGAAAAAAGCAATTAGAGTATTTTATCTAGCATCTACCTACTTGCCTAAGTTCCACTTCTTTGGGCACTGCTCCACCAAATAAATCTGGTTTCAACCAACCTAAAAGGGCAGCAATTCGAGAAATTCCAACGTATGCAGATAACTGGAGATATTGCAAAGAAGGTAGCAAATGTATATTCCTGTGCACAGGAAAAAAATATGTGTTACAAAATAATCTTAAATATTTAAGGTTAAGAGTATCTAAATAATTACTTGAAATTTGTAAAATAGAAACAAATTCTTACAAAAAAAAACACAAAAACACACATTTGTATCTCATATAACTAAACCAACAAATATCATTTTCAAATTTCTTCCAAAAAGCACAAAAACTATACAGTTATTTTAAAAAAAATCGCAAGAAATTACTTAGAAAGAGCAAGAATAATTCCTTTAATTGAAAATAACAATTTTGAAAAGAAAAACAATGAAATACTTTAGTTTAATAGGAATATA
>BMAO01015843.1:0-79998 GCA_019973975.1 Trichonephila clavata
AGCCAACTGAGATATTAGAAATTATAGTGAAAAATGATCTTATTCTATTTTCCAAATTTTGCTCAAGCAATAAGAATTTTTTAACCTTACCTTTCTGTAGCTTCAGGTGAAAGAAGTTTCAAGTAAATAAAATCATTTAAAAATTACTTGAGGAATAGTATGAACACGAGAAAGGCTTTCAGATTTGGCCATAATCTCAATTGAATCAGAAATCTCTGCAAAAATTGATTTAACCGAAACTATTAACAAATTTGCTTCTCAGAAAAGTTATTTTATAGTTACAGTAAAAAATCCGACGTATAACGTGCCCATATACTTTCTAGCTGCAATTGTTAGTTTTAGGTATATTCACCGCGTATAACACGCACACCTTTTTGCGAAGAAACCTGAACCATACGTGCGCAATGCTCTTATATGTATTTTTAAAGTCCTTTATTCGAGGTATTATTCCAAGCTTTAGTAAAAAATGTGTACTTTAGAATTACAACCCTTTAAGTTCATAAGGAATGTTATTTCTTTCACAGAAACAGTATTTCGATATATGTAAAAGTTTGATTTTTCTATGCTCATCTTTTTGTATTTTTAAAGCTCTCATCATACCACGCACCTGTACATTTCCATCTTATTTTTTGAGTTAAAAGTGCGCGTTATACACTGGATTTTACGGTATCATTTATAACTTAAGTCTTTATATATAGAAGGACGGACACACGAGATTTATGCCTTAGTATTTATTTTTATTAGATTGTATTTTCTGAGTCAATTCTGTTGTTTTGCAATTATAATTTTAAAATATGTGTTTTTATTTTAAAGGTAATATTTTTGTTAGTTTATTATTTTGTTAAAGTATATTATGTCGCTATTATAACTCATTACCTGGTCAAAAAATAAAGTTTTGCACTTCTTTATTTGAGTTTTTATTAATTTTTTATTCTTATATAAGTATATGAGTTTTTAACGTCAACATTAAGTATTAGTCAAAATATGAAAATTTCTCTAAGGGGGCGGCACATTAGGTGTTTGCACGAGGGCGGCCGATACCCTAGGATCGGCCCTGAATGTACGTATGTAGAACATGGAACGAGGATAACTGAGTTCTTATGACAGAATATTTTTAAAATGGCGGGGAATTTCTAGACATAATCCCCTTTTCCTTGCAGAAAAACTCAGAAATGCGACTGGTTTCGTTCGCATTCGAAAAGTAAAATTAATTCGCCAAATTGGCGATAAACAAGAATGAGGAGGAAAGTAGAAGACAACCCCATAAAAAAAAATATCCATGATTTTTAAAGGCAATTTGGTTTTCGCATTGAACCGAGATTGAGAGATTTTTTAATTAGGTTTACTTTTTGAACCTAATCACTACACATTCAGAAGACAAAACAAAACTCAGAATCTGATTCTAGGAAGATAAAAAATTCATTGCTGTTTTTTTTATTTATTGAGCACCGAGGCGGCTGAATGTATTTGAAAAATATAGGTTTGATTTTAGAACTTAAGGCGTCGTTAGTTCCCCCCCCCCCTTATATTATATGCATATGTGCATTTATTTTAAAACATGTTTTTATAATTTTGATACTCTTAAACGTGTGTTTGGTGCAATTTAGCCAAATTTAGCTCTTGCGCCATAAAACTGCACATTCCCCTCCCTCTCTTATGTATTTCATTTTCTTTTTTAGTGAAGTCTAAATAATGTATATCTGTTATGATCTTTATAAGCTTTTTTTCTCTTGCAATGTTCTTACAATGCAAGTTAAATAAAAGCATATGAAAACAAATTACGTAGCAAAAGTTACATAGTAAACAAATTACACAAAAAAAGCATGTATAAACAAATTACATACATATGTACATTTATTATATATGTAAATAAATGTACATATGTATATGTAATTTGTTCGGGTGGAATCTTGCAACTCAATTTTGAAGCTGATATCTTCAACCGATTGAGCTGAAATTTTGTATATCCGTTTAGTTTGGATGACAATGCATGTTTTGACCATTTATATTCCTATATGCAATTAGTTAAAAAGATATTATTTAAAAACTTAAAACGCATGTTCGCTGTTTTTTCCGCTATGCTCAGTGAAGCAAAATAAAAAACTAAGATTTTTTTTGTTGTTGACGTTTTTAAAACAGCCATCTAATTTTTTTTTTCAAACTCAGACAAAAAACAATTACAGAATCGGAAAGATCATATTTACCTGTATAGATAAACAAGTAAATTAAATAACTTGATCTGGTTGACTTTCATTTTTAAAATTTTCAAACTAAGTAAATACGAGTACTTTAATCTCGCGATATTACGTCGATCGCGATCGACCGGTGGACCGACCGCCAAGACATTTAGGGGTGACCTCCTAAAAATTTTACCAATTAATAATTATATACGGAAAATTCAAGATTAGCTGACAGAACGCAGGCTAAGCCTTCTGCTGACTATAGCTACGAAAACTAACTTTAGATAAAAAAAATATTTTATTTCTTTAATGTACACTGCTGGCCACTAATCTACACTGCAACACCAAGATAGACAAGAGATAGCACAACAAAATTTATTTTGTAGATAACATGTTGACCAAGTATCAAATGATTAAATTTATAGACTTCTGTGAAAAGTGTGGTTCCTGCCAGAATCAGTAACCAGAGTAGCCGCCATTGTTGGAGATCATCGCTGCCACACGCCTTGGCATTGATTCAAAGAGACTTTGGATGTGTTCTTGGGGCACAGCAGACCAAGCAGCTACCACACGTTGCCAAAGTTGATCTGGTGTGGCAGCTGGGGGTGTAATCTGGGTCAATCGTTGAGCAACCATGGACCACATGTTTTCTATCGGTGAAAGATCCGGAGAGCGAGCCGGTCAGGGAAGCAATTCAATCTGGTGATTGACGAAGAATCTTTGGACAATGCGTGCCTCGTGTGATCGCGCATTATCCTGTTGAAATATGGCTGTGGCCAAGCCCTGAAGGTAAGGAAGGACAACTGGCTCCAACACCTCGTAGATGTAGCGCTGGCTGTTTAAAGTACCGGCAATGCGTACTAGAGGAGTGCGAGAGTGATATCCAATACCGCCCCATACCATAATACCCGGTGCAGGACCAGTGTGGCGGTGCATAAGGCAGCTGTTCAGCATCCTCTCTCCACGGTGTCTCCAGACTCGAATCCGATCATCATGGTGTTGCAGACAGATGCGTGACTCGTCAGTAAAGACAACTTAATTCCATTCTGCCGCCCACATCCTTCTTTCATCGCACCATTGGCGGTGGAGACGTCTGTGGTTCTGCGTCAAGGGTAGACCAAGCAATGGACGTCTTGCGGACAGATTACCACTCTGTTGTAAATGGCTCTGTTGTACCCATTTACCACTCTGTTGTAAATGGCGTCGAATGGTACGCGCAGACACTGAATGAGGCGTTACAGACTCAAAGTGCTGTGCTATGGTTCGTGATGTGACTGAGCGATCCGTCACTGCCATGCGCACAATTTGCCTGTCCTCAGGTGAAGTGGTGCACTGAGGTGGATGCGATCGAGCACGTCGGTCCGTCGTACCCTCCTGCATCCAACGGTCACATATCCGCATTACAGTTGTTTGGTTTCATCCAACACGACTACCAATTTCCCTGAAAGATAATCCACAATTTCGGTAGGCCACTATCCTTCCTCTGTCGAACTCAGATACTTGATCAAAAGCTGATCGCTGTTTTCTACGAGACATAACTGATCGTTTTTTGAAAAAACCACAAGAAAATCACAATTGCCGAACTTGAAATCGTCGAAATCTCCAAGCCTTAAATAGCGTTTTGAGGCGGCGCCACAGGTGTGCGTGATGTGTGTCTGCGCTGAAATTCTAATCATTTGCATATCTCACCTCCACTAATGCATGTTGTAAATTTAATGTTATTTGCATGCTTTCTTCAGGGTGTTGCATTTACGGTGGCCAGCAGTATATTTTGAATTGTTTCATAATAAATGTATGGCTTGATATAATTATATTTGGGGCTATTATTATCAAGTTTCTATCGCATTTTGCGGTTTTAAAAGTGTTGTATTTTTATTTTAGTTCTGTAGGTAAGTACATATTCCGTATTTTTTTTAAGTGAAAAAAAAACTCTTCTCCTTACCTCATCACACCTATGACATTGGGCAGTAGCAGTGGCGTAACGTACACCCCCGCACTGCGGGGGGCCCCAAGGCTGCTAGGGGGCCCAAAGTCTGACTGACGCTATAAACGTAGATTTCCTCAAAATTCGCTTTACATTTCTTAAAATCGAATTTTTAAGCGATTTTCCAATTCATTGTAAAGTTATTCAAAATCTAAATCTAATAATACACTCATTAGATATCTTTGATCCAATGACCAAATAAAGAAAAAACATTTTTTTTATTTGCTGTAATTCTCTCGACGAGAGATACCTTTCTTCAGCGGGTTTTCTTTTTAAGCCTAAGTTACTAACAGATAAAACAAAAGTCAGATGGAGAATCGGATGAAATACTAGGAAGGTATAAGAATTCACATAACTTTTATTATTACAGTAGAAAACCTTAGGTTAGCTTTAAGGCGAAAAAAAAAGCATGATTCACTTTTTATGAAGCAACAGAGTAAGTAATCGCCGTGTTTAGTCCCCCGTGCCCCCCCCCCTCCCATGTATTTCATTTTCATTTAGCGAAGTCATAAATAACGTACATCTGTTATGCTTCTTTCAAGTATGACCATAACCATAGAGAGTATTTTAAATGATAATTATTTGGTTTAAATATATGAGTATTCAATCAAATGAAGCATAATGAAAAGAAAGTATAATGGAATGTATCAGTTTTTTATTTCTTCTTTCATGTAATCATTTTTGCATTATACAAAGAACTCTCCTTATTAAAAGTTGCTGTATGTATAACGTGACCAGACGTCCCGTTTTGAACGGGACTGTCCCTTTTTATAATTACGAGTCCCGGTGTCCCCGAAATGAACTCTGGGACGCAAAATTGTCCCGTTTTTGGGAACCGCTCGAAGCTGTTCGCAAAGCTGCATTGAAACTTGAAGGTCAGACTGTATCGGCAGTTGAAGCTACAAAAGAAATCAATAAACTAAAAGACAATTTGACTCAGAAACAGACCAATCAGTCTCTTCCATTTACGGTCCGTCAATTAATGGTGAAATCAAAAGATAATGGTTCTTCAGATGAAGAGTTTGTAGATGAAGAGTTTGTATAGATGAAGAGTTTGTATAGATGAAGAGTTTGTATAGATGAAGAATTTGTGAAAAGGACGGTTACAGAATTTTATAAATTAAGCCATAAATATCTGGAGCAGTGAACTTGCTTTCTTACCAAAGTAATGGAGATATTTTATTGGGCAGATTTAAAAAAAGTCCCCCATGGGAAGACGTTCAAAAATCTCTGGATGTATAAATTGAAAAGGAGTATATTGACTGTAATAAAGATACGGAAGTTTTTGACGAATTTTCATTAATTTCTAACTACATTACATTGCAAAAAGTTACCGAATAAAAATGATCTTTATGTTTCCACGGAAACTCGTTGGGTGGAAGTATTCAAACACTTTCATGCCAACAATCTACAGCATGAAAACTTTTCTATTTTATTTGAATATATTTTATGTTTGCCTGCTACAAATGGGGGGGGGGGGCTTTTGTAGAAAGAGTGTGGACATCTACAAATGCTTTTGTAGAAAGAGTGTGGACATCTACAAATGCTTTTGTAGAAAACACAGTTACTAATTTCAGTTCTAAAGGTGATGTAGATAATTAAGGTGAATATAAAAAAAAACGTTCCAAGAGTTTCATTCTTACTTAAAATCTTCACCAGCTATATTAAAGCAAATTTGTTCCTCTGATAAATATAAATATAACCAAGAATTTTGGGTATATTTTTTAATTCGTAACTTTTAAGCTAACTAACTTTTTCTGAATAAATAACTTTAAAAAGTGTTTTTTTTTTCATTGTATACCTGTTAATTGACCTAAACAAGACAATGTCCCGTTTTGAGTCAAAGAATAAATGGTCGCGTTATGTATGTATGCTAGAATATAATCGAACTTTCGGTCAAGCTTTCCCTGGATTCAAAAACGAAGAAAAGGCAAGTGACAATTTTTTTCTTTCGTAAGAATTAAAAAACGAAAATTATTATACTATGTTCGTGTCTCTCTTAAAGTTCTTTTTTATTTAAGTTACCAGGTTATCTGTCGTTAGATTTAAATAATCAGTAAATATTATAAATACTCTCGAATGTTATACATTATTTTCTTCGTTTACTCAGACTCCGGTTGATTTTGTATTCAGTTATAAGTTTTATGTTAAATATTTTTACGTAATGTGTGTGTAAAGGTATATTATTTTATAATTTAACAATTCTTTGTTTATATATCTATACACTTGCAAGAAAAAGTTGCGTTTACCCATAACAAATCTTACAAAATAGATAAAATTTAATAGAAATATAACTTTTTTTCTAACAATATTTCATGAATTTGTTTACTATTATTTAAATATTGAGCACGCAAGAATTCGCTAATTTTGAATTAAAACTACATAAGATAACGGGAGTTTTGTAGCGAAGTAACACAAATCGTAAGCAGAAAAAGTGTGCGTTCACTATTTGAATATTCTTGTGTTGATTCTTGAAATTCTTTTCAGAAGGCATTATAAGTTAACAAAGTTTTTGCATTCAGTTTTCAAGTAAAATAGTGTAAGAAAGTTGTGACGCAATAATTTTAATGTTTTTGTGAGATACGAAGCAATTCAAGGATATAAAAAATAAAAGGAAGGAAATTAGTATCAGTGAGCGTAAAATCATTGTGAAAATATGGAAAGATGGAAAAAGTCGTCGAGATATTGCCTGATCCGTTGAACGGCACAGTATTCATCTATCCAGCGTGTTATTAATATCTTTAAACCAACAGGAGTTCATACACCCAAACCTAGTTCAGGTTGTCCATCTAAACCAGAGGTTCCCAAACTTTGTTGCATCATAGACCCCTTGCCAGGTTTTTCACTTTTGGGTAGACTTACCTACTTACCTACTATTGAATTTTTGCAAATTCATCAACCTAAATGTGATTTTGATAGCTGGTATAGAGCTACTTACTTTCAAAAATTTAAATTTCTAACTGTAGTGAATTACAGTGTATAAAATTTAAGGAACATGTTAATTAATTAAATCAAAATTTAATTAATGCATAAAAATAACTGATACATAATTTAACTGAGAAACAAACAAATGATTTTAGTGTGAGGGAGGAATCTGGGGATTCAATAAAAAATTTTCAACATTTCGTATCAGTCTTGTCAGGTTTAACCCTAAGTATCTCCTCGGTTAGTAGTGTCCAGTATTTTCTTCTTTCTATCTTTGAGTTTGGCAAATGTGCTGAAACTCCTCAGTTGGAGTGAGTGAATATTAACGTTCCACTGTTCAGCTACACGAGGGCTTTTGGGAACGGTCCGCGTAATTTTGAACCATGGGCAAGTGACGCGGACGACACCTGAGCTGGCACCCCTCTCCTAACTACCACACCACACCAACGGGAGGACGTTTGAGCTCTCGACAAATTTAATGTGCATCGCTCCCCTACACGGTGGGTCTTCAGTGGTACTGGGATCGAACTCATGACAAGCTAGCCACGATCCGATGCCTAGACCACTTGGCTACCGCGGCCCTCCTCAGTTGGAAAAGCAATTACAGATTTTCTCAAGGTATTCCATAATATGGGATGAATAACAGGGGTATATCTTTTTAAAGCCAAAATTGCTGATATCCGTTTCTGAACTTTACTTTAAAATCTTCTTTAGTGCCTAATTGTTGCAATTTGACATTTTTTTTTCAATGTGATCATATGAATTGATTGCCTACTGTGATATTACCATAGTCAAATCATTATCAAACCAAAATCTAAAAAATTGATGCTGAAATGTTAAACGTAGGTTTAAACGTCTTTATTCTGGTAAATTTTCTGTGACAATTAAGAAACTGGGAAAATTCACCATGTTCAATACTGTTGTTGTTGTTGCTTATGCCACCTGATCGACAGGAACATCAGATCAAGGTCCACGAAATTCATCGCGGCTAAGGGCTAGAATTTTGCGCCTGTCGTTAGCCTAAGCTTTGAACTCCCCAAGAGGATGACAGTGCGATTTTGCTCACGCAACACGATAGATGCCGACACCGTTCGGACCCACAGATTTAACGAGCACGTTCCCCGATTTGTACTTGGCGGGCATTTGGTGGCATCGAACCCAGGACTTCCGGTCTGAGTCCGATGCTGTAACCACTAGGCTACCCACGGCCCTATGTTCAATACTATATTCCTTTAGCTTAATTCTTACACACACCCACACACAAGAAACGCTGAAATTAGGTCCTTGTTTTAATAAAATTTATGCTGTTGTCTTGCAATTACAAATTAACTTCATTAAATTTAATAAATAAATCTGTTAAATAGGTAAGTCTGTTTTCCATTTGATTGAATTTCCTTTTAAAATTAAAGTCAAGATCTGGTTTAATGAAAGTCACAATCGTTGACCCCCATTTACACCTCATGGACCCCCAAATTATATTTTTGCTAACGTGGACCCCTTGGAGATCGTCATAGACCCCTGGGGGTCTATATAGACCACTTTGGGAATCACTGATCTAAACTCACAATCAGAGAATTACCAAGCATGACATCCCCTTGATGAAAAAAAACCCGCTTTTATATATATATATATATATATATATATATAATATAAAAAAAAAAAAAAAAAAAAAAAATATATATATATAATATAAAAAAAAAAAAAAAAAAAAAAAATATATATATATATATATATATATATATATATATAACTCCAACTGAAATAGAAACATACATCACGAGAAGTTTAAGAAAAACATTTATGCGAATACTGCAAGAAAAAGCTAGAAAAAGGCCGGATACCGTAGTCAACTGGCTTGCAGAAAGTCTTATATTTAAATGGCCAACCGGCTGAAACGGATAGCTTTTGCAAAAAAGCATATTCATAAGCCTCCGTAGTTCTGGATGACTTTGATATTCTCCGATGAGAGCAAATTTTGCATTTTTGTCATAAAAGGTCGTAAATTGGAGAAAGCTTTGCACAGTGTCAAAAAGAGCATTAAGAACCAACGGTAAAACACGGCAGAGGTGGTGTTATGGTGTGGGGGTACATGGTGGGCAATGGTGTTAGAAAGTTGGAGTATGTCGAATCAATTGTGAACAAATATGATTATCTCGATGTCCTAAAAAACAATTTAAAGGAAAGTGCCACCAAACTCAGACTAGGCGACAACGATCCTAATCATACTACTGAGATTGTGAAGCCTTGGCTCCTGTATAATGTCCCAAATCAAGCCCACGCAGTCACCTGTTCTGAATCCTATAAAACATCTATAGGATTTTCTGAAGCGTAGGATTCGTCAACACAATAATCTAGCAAGGATATGCTGAAGACTGCTTAAAGAATGAATGTGAGAAGATAAGCTCTGAAGTAACCACTCAACTCAAACTCAGTGGCGCAACAGCCCATGAGGGCCAAGGCCTACTGTGCCCATCTCAGTATACGAGACCATTGGGCGCTGGGGTGCATGAGCAGATGTTCCGATCAGGTGGTCAGCCTGAAGCGAAACCCCCAGTGTTTGGTCCCCAAGTAAGCTTGGTTCTCATTTTATCGATCCACTGATGGGATGAAAGGCTGAGTCAACCTTGCCCAGCCCGGGGTTTGAACCTCGGACCTGTGGTGTGGAAGCGCGATGCACTAACCATTCAGCCACTGGGCTTCGAAGTAACCACTACACTTGTTAATTCAATGCCGAAACGACTTCAGGAGGTTCTCAAAAGACGGAATTATCCAACCAGCTATTAAATAGCTCATTATTCTTTTTTAAATAATTTTTATAGTTACTACCAAAACAGTGAACGCAGACTTTTCCTACTTGATTTTTGTTGGTATCGCTACAAACTTGTCTTTATTTTAAAAGCTATGAAAGCAAACTGAGTTTACCTTTGTTATTCTCAATACATGAAATTAACTAAATAAAACATAATTTTAAAAAAAAATTCCAATTCCGGTTTAAAAATTTCTTTTCATTGTTTATGTAAGCAGTAGTTGGTGAATGCAGATTTTTTCTAGCAAGTATATATATATATATACATATAAGTTCCGGCTTGGGGCCCAAGACCTGACATTGCGGGGCGGGGCCCGATTATTTTCCGTTACGCCACTAGGCAGTAGCGTACACAAGAATTTTTAAAGAGAAGGGGGTCGAGGGTTGAAGATCTACCATTCTCGTATCATACCCCAATACGCAGCCAAACATATTTTTTTGATATTTTCGATTACCGGGGGGGGGGGACAGCAAAAAGTAAATTACTGAATAAATATTTAATAATAATAAATTTAAAAAATTACTAATATCAATACTTAATTACATTTTACGTACTATATACATGGGACTATAATGAATCGGAAGAAATTGGTAGTGAGAGGGAGGGTCCGGACCCCTTCCCCGCCTTTGTGTGCGCCATTGACACTGAGTGGACCGCAACTCTTTGAAAATATCAGAAGTAGCCCACACTCTGGAAAAGTCGACTCACCCCTGTTTTATATCTTATAAATTATGCAATGACGTTACACGTTGATAGTAAAAAAAAGTTTTAAAGGAAAAGTTTATTTTATTCTTTTTAGGGAGTTTAAATAAAAGCTTGTGTTAAAAAAGTTTTTTTTACTTTTAATGTTTAGTATTCATTGGTATTGATTCCTAAAAAAGCACATTTATAGAGTGTTGTAGTATGCAATTTTTTTAAAAAAGTACTCTGACGTGTTCGGATACCTCTTAAAATTATAGTGTGTTTTTTATATTCTTTCCTAAGTACGGATTGATATCGAATAAACTATAGTTTTAAAAAAACTAAAAAATACCCTTTGATTGTTAATCAGACTAAGTTGTGACTTAATCATTTAGTCGCCTAATCAGGAATTAGTAGCCAAATCTGGAAATGGAATCTGAAATGAGTTGCCAGATGTGGGATAAGATCTGAAAATCGGAAATCGTTGATCCTGATGATCCAGATCAGGACAATGAAACAAAGTTATTAAATTATTGTATTGTCATCGGTCCTGGACAAATGTGCAAAATTTCAAATTAATCTGACCTTTTAAAGAGGGAAAAAATGGAATTCAAAGATTCCGTTACATACAAGTGAATCTTATAAAAGGGTGCTAACAAAGAAACACTGATCAAATTGTTCTGCAGAACTTTCATTGCTATTGATTTCTATTATAAATATAATAATTAAATGACTTCTTAGTTGGGGAGAAAGAAATATAATACAAGACTTTATTTTAAATTTGAACCAATGGCCATGAATAGCTATCCATAGTTTTTAAAATTAAAAGCGATTTTTAGAGGAGAAATTTAATCAAAGGGACAGATTAAAATCGTACAAATTAATGCAACAAAAATTTTCCCCTACAATTTCAAATTGTGTGTGTGTTTTCAGAGCGAAATGTAGGCAGAAGGATTCTTTTGGTTCTTTGTATTTGAATAAAATTCATGTTGAAAACATGACTTATGATAAATTAATGCTACATAGATAAAAATCGTGATAAAATCACATTACATTAGGCTACGAAATGAAAGAAAAATATACTAAATGGCAGTATGGTATTCTAAATGCTGGTTTTTTCACATTTGAAGACTTTTAAACTAATTTATAGACATCACTTAATCCATAGGTTCCTAAACTTTTTTGAACTGGTGCCCCCTTTTCCAGTGAATATTTTGTACCCCCCCCCCTCCCACTCCAGAGAAATAAGAGCGTACATAACCCATGGTGAAAACAAGAATAACATTTTTTAAAAATATTCTATTACTAATAGAATATATTTTTGTAATCTAATTTTTTTTTCTAAATCCCCCAAATATTTTTTACTTGCGAATCTGAAATATCTATTGCCACAAATATATTTAAATGTGTAATATTATATATTTTAGTCGTAGATAGTATATTTTTAGAACTGAAACGCTATTGAATTTCTTCTGCATTTAAAAGAGAGGAATAAAAAAGTTTTTTATTTTATATGTTACTAGCTGAAATGCCCGTTCTTCGCACGGGTTAAATTTTAAAAACAAAAATTCTTCTATCATAGCAATTATAATATTTTTTTAGGGAGGGTAAAACCCTGTATGAAGTAGAAAACCAAAAATTAAAAACATTTTTTTTTCAAATGAATGTTTACATTAGAAATAATTTTAAACAAGTTGCAATTTGGCTTGAAAGTAAATAATAATTTAACAAAAACAAATATTTCAATGTAAGAGAGAAAATTAGCAAGCTAAAGAGTAAATAGATATGAATGAATGCAAATATAAATAAAAATTATTACAGAAAAGTGATAGCAGTAGTGAGTTTCTGCTATGGGAGAAATAACCTGCAATAGATGAGCCGAAAGAAAAAATGAATGATGATAAACTGATTCACTAAATGCTATCATGAATAAGAAATATTAGAAAGCATTCAACTGAAAAAAAATTAAATTAGCATTGCACCCATACCTCATATAATACTATCTAACATCTCAGTAATACATCTAATATAGAGTGTTAGTTCAGAACTGAAATAGGAATTATATTTTAATTTAAATTAAAAGGTTATTAAAACAGAAAAAGTAAGCCCTAAATTTGATAAAATTGCCATAAACAGTTCTGAACAACAACAAAAAAGCACATAACTGAAAATCTTAAATATTTAAAATTGGAAAAGAAATAAAAAAATATAAAAGTAACCTTACATATAGTACATTGAAATTATAATATTAATTCAAATCAAAAAGCTACTTTAAATTGATAAGTTAAGATTTGATTTTGATGAAACTATCAGAAGCAGCTCAAAACAAAAAAAAAAGCATGACAAAAAATATTATACGTAAATAGAAATTCTAACTTAAAATCACAATATTGACAATCTGTTAATTTCAGTTTACATTGAGTGTCATTTTCTAAAGTTACATTTTTCTACTTTTTTGTTATAATGGAAAAACAGGGAATCTGCCAATAAAGGAAAAAGTGTATATTAAACGAATTTAATTTAGTTATTGAAAAAATACGAAGGCTGTTCAGAAAGTATCTCGATACTGAATTTATTCTATTTATTCGAGAAAACCCCCAGCGGAGGGACTGTGCGCATCATGCACCTGCATATTTCACCTTGTCTCACAAAATTCGGCAGGTCTGTACAGCGCGCCGTTCAGTCACACTGACTTCTTTCACGTGGAGTGTTTGCGTGCGTTCGTCGAAAAAAGAAAATGTGTGAAAACACAAATTAGCGAATCTGTATCAAGTTTTGCTTTAAGCTCCGTAAAATGGGCACCAAAACCTACGAGATGATGAAAACAACATTTGGAGATGAGGCAATGAGTCGTGCTCGGGTTTTCGAGTGGTTCCGGCGATTCAAGGAGGATCGTCAATCAGTGAACAGTGATCCCCATTCTGGACGCCCATCCACCTCCCGCAATGAGGACAAGATTGCACAAGTGAAGGCAGTGGTGCTGATTTTTCCTCTTTCCCAAGATCAAGAACACCTTAAAAGGACACCGGTTTCAGGACATTGAAACCATAAAACAGAATTCGACACAGCAGCTTCAGGCCATCCCAAAGTCTGAGTTCCAGAAATGTTTCGAGGACTGGAAACATCGTTGGGCCAAGTGTGTTACTGCCAATGGAGCATATTTCGAAGGAGATTGACTCAAAACGTGTTTATGTATGTATGTTTTTGCATAATAAATTCAGTCTCGATACTTTTTGAACAGCCCTCGTACATAATAGGCTTAACTGGAAAACCAATGCATCTTCCAACTGTTTACTGTTATCAAATTAGTGTTGCCAATCGGAAAAATAAAATTTAGAAAAAACATTTTTTTAGGATGATTTTTTTCGAAAAACAACTGTAATTCCTCCACTAAGAGTTAAAAAAACGAATAAATACAACCATAAATAAGTATATTTACTATAAAATGTGTTGAAATTCCCCCCAGAACAGCTCGAAACATTAATTTTCGCAAAGTTATGACTTGGCATGGCTGATGACGTCATATCTCCATTTAACTGAAAAATCGCATAAAAATTGAATTTTAAAAAAATCTAAAGCGAATTTCGAAAAAAACTCTTCGAGGTTAATAGCATAACGACCTATAGCTTCTACATGCCAAGTTTCAAATTTCTGAGTTCCTGAATTTGGCCGGAACAGCTGAAACACACTAACTTTTCTCTGATTAGTACAGATTTAGCTGAAAAATCGCTTAAAAATTGAATTTTAAAAAAATCTAAAGCGAATTTCGAAAAAAACTCTTCGAGGTTAATAGCATAATAACCTATAGCTTCTACATGCCAAGTTTCATACTTCTGTATTGCTTAATTTCGCCGAAACAGCTGAAACACACACACACACAAACTCTTTCTTTTATTAGTATAGATAAGAACAGGAAAGAAAAAAAAAAGATTTTAAAGATTTTCACGATACGGAAGCAATCCATAATAAACCTGCACGTACACTTCAGAAATCATAAACTGTTATACACATCGGAAAAAGGGGGAAAAACGCTGAGTGTGCAAGTTGGCCTCAGTTTAGTTTTAGTTTACGACTTGTCGAACTACAAGTAATGGAAAGGAAATAGTACACCTACATAATTAAATGTTGGAGTGAAAAACTTTTAAGTTCTCGTTATAGTAGTTCGCACATTATATTGCATGTTATTTATCAAAAACTTGTTATAATTGAATTCTTTCAAGCATTTTTTGCTATTTTTTATCAACAGGCTTTTTTTATTCTTTATTATGCTATGCGTACGAGATATTTCATGTGACATTGGAAGACGTGAAAAGTTTTAATTCAATATCTAAAACTTACAATATCGTTCAATTTAAGGCAGGTCTAAACGTTATGTAATCTTTAAGTTTTTCACCTGAACTATCGAAATATGTGAATTTCCGCACACGCGTGATAGAAATGATTTATTAAATACATAAATCAACATACGGTAACCAGTATCATGTTTACTTTTGTTAGTACATAATCAGCCTGTTTGTTTAGTTATTTTGGTTTATCTGTCCACGCGCTTGCGTGCCATCTCAACACACCCTAATTTTTTTACTGCCCCCTTAAAAGCCTCAAGCTATTTTCTGCCATATATGTAGAAAACTCATTTCTAAGTCCAAAAACATCCGGATTAACACAACTTATCTTTAAAAATGTAACTCCATGAAGAGGTGACACACACAAACATCACACACGTTCCCGTGAAAAGAAGATGCGAGATTAGCATTTAAACGTAATCGAAGGACTAAGGAAGGAGAAAGGGCATTTAAAACTCTCTATTAAGGAAAATTAACGCTGAAATAATCATTCAAAAACAGCATTTTGAATGTTGATTACAAAAAGATTGTGCTATCCCTCATACAGAGTGTTGCCAAATTCAACCGACAAATTAAGAGGGATGATAGTAAACAGATTATAGACGACAAATCATGATCGAACATGGGGTCGCAAACCACGTTTTGTCGGTAAAAATCGTGATAATATTAGGTATATGGGAAAGTTCTATCGGTTTCGAAAAAGTGCACTTTTATGCGTTGTCAATCCTTAGGAAGAATTCGTATCCGACTGAAACCAGTTTAAACAGTTAGATCAGTGATTCCCAAAGTGGTCCATATGGACCCCCAGGGGTCTATCACGACCTCAAGGGGTCCACGTCAGCGAAAAAATAATTTGGGGGTCTATGAAGTATTAATGGGGGTCTACGAAGATGGCTCTCATTTAACCAGATGATGACTTTAATTTTAAAGGAAAATTTAATCAATAATTACTTTTTTAACAAATATATTTTCTAAATTTAGTGAGGTTAATTTGCAGTTCCTAGGCAACAGCATAAATTTTATTAAAACGACCATCATTTCGGCGTTTTTTGCCAAAACTTATCTAAAGGAGTAAAAAATTAACGTTGAAAGTTTTCAAATTCTCAATTTGTCACAGACAATCTGCCCGGAAAATGACATTTTAACCTACGTTTAACATTTAAAAGCCCTTTATTCAGATTTTGAAACTAGATTTGAGAATTCTTTGATTATAGTAATACCACAGTAGGCAATCATTCATACGGTCACATATCGAAAAAGGAATATCAATTACGAGAGGAATTGATAGGAATAGAAACTAACACAGATTTTGAAGTAAAGTTTAGAAACTGATATCAGCATTTTTGGCTTCAAAAAGATATTCCTATGAGAAAGTTTTTAATTGCTTTTCCTAGTGAGTTTCCCCAAGGTCGCCAAACTCCAGAAAAAAAACTGGACACTACTAACCGATAAAGTTTAAGGTTAAATCTGACAAGATTGATGCCAAATTTGGAAAATTTGTTATTAAAACACAAGATTCATCACTCCCACTAAAAGCATTTGTTTGTTGCTCAGTTACTTTATGTAACAAAAATTTGATATATTAACTAAATTTTAATTTAATTAATTAAGATGCGTGTGTGCTTCTTAAGTTTTGAACATTATACTCTTCTCTACAGTTAGAAATTTAAATCTTTTAAAGTAAGTAGCCCTATACCAACTGTCAAAAAGACATTTAAATTGATAAATTTGAAAAAAAAAATATTAGGTAAGTAGGGGGTGCACGCCGAACCAAAAAACATGCCAAGGGGTCTATGAGACAAAAAAGTTTGGGAAACTATGAGTTACATTAGTATACTATTAATAATTTAAACACATTTTTTCGCATTTTAGTCAGGTTTTTTTTAAACTTGTAAAACTGTCAATATGAGTAAAGAAACAGAACACTTAAGTCGTTGTTTGAGTTCCAAAAAGAGAATTAAGTGATAGAGGTATAAAGAAACTTGTATGACGTGTTAGAAGAAGAAGTAGTAACTGGAGAGAGAGAGCTCAAACATGATGCCAAAGGTGGTTTGTGAAATTTTGCTTCGGTGATTTTTCTTTGAAAGATGGACCCAGATCAGGAAGGTCATCAGATGTCAGTAATGAAGCACTACGCAGTATAATCAGAACGAATATCACGTTAATTTCCACAAAAGTGGGCTTCAAGCTTGGCATTTAACAGACTACTTCTTTACATAATATTAAAAGGCTTGGTTTTGTATCCAAACTCTCTGTTTGGGTGTCATACGAATTAGGCGAAAAATATTTAATGGACAGAATTTCGATATGTTCTTCAAATCCTGCTCGTCACAAAAGGGAGCCGTTTTTGGACCACTTAGTGATTGGAGATGAAAAGTGGATAGTGTATGTACAAACACGTGGTTAGAAAAAAAGGATATGTTTACAAAGAGGAGACACCACCCTCCACATTCAAAGCTGACTTGCGTCAGGAGAAGGTTATGTTGTGTTGCTGGTGAGACAGCAAGGATATAGCGCACTATGAGTTTCTCAAAGAAAATGAAGCGGCTGTTACTGTTCGGAACTTGATGTTTTGAATAAATAAATTCAATATAAACGTCCATCTTTGATCAACGGAAATAGCAGGCACGTCTTAAGGCATGGGCCAACTGGGCTTGGGCCTCGTCTCGTTCTCAATAAGATCAGAATCAGAATAATTTTAATCGTCAAATGTTATTTCCAGACATGACTGGCTGAAGACAGTTAGTTATTCCTGCATTAAATATTCCCATTTCAAATATTTGTTGAGAATCAGAGAAAATATTAGTTTTATTTCTAAAGCGAGATATGTGTTCAATTTATTGATAAAAATGTTGTTGTGGGAAGGAGATCCCTTCCAGTGACTTCTTATTTATTGGCCCATGTGATCGCTCATGAATGGACAAGAGATACACCCCCCGAAAGAAAAAGAAGGGACATTCCCTATTTTATCACAGGCGTCGGGGCTAATAAAAAGAGGGTTGAAATGACTCTGAATACAGAAGGAAATGAAACTTTTCCGAAGAAACGAGTGCACTGCAGTTCTAAATCAATTATTTCTTCACTAAATTTTCTTTAACCAGCAAAAGGTAATTATGTTTTTGTTTTTGAATTGTATTTCTTTGAGATTTAAGATAATATACACATTTTTATATTGTATTGAAAAAAGTAAAATAATATGTAATTGTGTTTTACAGTGAGAGAGTTATAAAAATAATATCCAATTTAAAAAAATTCTGCTATTTTTTTGTAAATTTTCTCTCTTTCACTGAACAACATGAAATAATGTCTTAATTGTTTATAAAATTATACATAAATATTTCAATGGGCTCTTAGAATATTTTTATATTGATTAAGCATCCTTCATTTTGAATGCATAGTGATATAAAAGAATTTTCGAATGTGTATTGTAATTCAGAGAAGTGTTTTTATTTGCTTCTAATACGGAAAGCGTTATTTTACTTTTCTACAAATTCAGTTGACACTGTCCTTTTTAATTATTATTGAAACCCAGGTAAAAAAAAAAGGAACATTTATAAAATGAATACCTTAATTTGTATTACAATCAACAATCCATTAGTAATTTAAAATAAAATAAGAATCCCGGAGAATGATTTAATAATTAGATAAATGATCTACAACAATGTAATGTTTTAAGAGTAAACGTCAAAAATGTAGAAATTCTCGTCCAACACAGTATAAAATAAGAGATTTTTAGTATGTAAGATTCCTCACAAGAAATTTTCTAATTGCATGTATATATTTAACCCTCTGAGTATTTGTCTCTGCCCTAAAAAATCATTCCGAAAGCGTTTACTTATCTTTTGCAAATTCCTTCAATATTTGAAGTGTTAGACACTGGATTTTTTTCGGTAATGTCGGAATCGAAAATGACACCGGAAAAGGCAGCTAACAATCCAGAAATCGAGAGAAGAGACGCTATGTTAGAAGAAAAATATTTATTAATGATTATGTGGGAAATACATAATGCTGTATATAAAAAACAGCTGGTTGCAGGAGTTATAGATCTAGGTTCGGATATAATTTTTTACTGGTTACGCTTTACCACACCCGTAGACGTTTTTTGCAAAATTATTTCTAGAATAAATCATACTAGTTTGTAATGCAAACAAAACCATTCCACACAGAATTCTTTATTCCTTATAAAACTTGAATCCCAATATTGCGTAATCTTTATTTCAAATTTGATTTGTCCGCACTGAAATTAAATTCTCGACTTGCGTGGAAAATAGTGCAAAGGAACAAGTTTTTCTGTGACAATACCAGAACATTTCTATCTTAACCATCCGTAAAGTTTGTGACGTCCCACACTGTTCAGCTACACAAGGGCTTTTGGCGACGGACCTCGTAATTTTGAACCATGGTCAAGTGACGAGGACGACATCTGAGCTGGCACCCCCTCTTCTAACTACCACACACCAAAGGGAGGTCGTTTGAGTTCTCGACAGATTTAACGTACATCGCACCCCTATACGGCGGGTCTTCAGTGGTACTGAGATCGAACTCATGACACGCTAGCCATGATCCGATGCCTAGACCACTTGGCTACCGCGGCCACAGTACCAGTTTAAAAGTGGATTCCAAGCTAACCAGATCAATTGAACCCTTTATTTTAAAACTTGACTCATGCAGAAAATGAGTACTCCAGTTAATATTGAGATAAAACCTTTATGGTTCCGTCGACATGATTCCACGAGATCCCCAGTGCAATGTAAATCCTAATGGAGTTTCTTACTTTTCTATTTACGCAACTTAGGTATTACTTTTAGTTGCATGGAATAAAATTCACTCAAAAGAGCGGAAAAAATTGAAGTTTCTGTGGTTTTTGATTTTTTTTAAAAAAAAGTTTGCAAGTATTTTTAAATGTTTATTAAAGATCTAAAAATTCATATCACGCATACTAAAACGATCATAAAATATATTTTCTCATTGGATAAAAAAAAAAAAATAAAACCGGGGAACCTACCTATGTCTCATTGATGAACGGTGATTTATATGACTGCTTCCGTGGATTTCGTACCAGAAATGTAGTTTTCTCAGAAGTCGGTGGATGTTCGAGCGAAAAAAAACCCAATTTACAATCACGTCGCTCTAGCAAGCTGGAGACTGCGCTTAAAAATTACAACAAATTCGTTTTATTGTGTTTTTTTATTCCATCTTATTAAAATTATTTATTAGTTTCTTACTTTGCATTATTTTCTTGATTTGTTTTAATTGCCTTTTCATAATTATATAACAGGAAATTTTTTTTTGTTATTTAAACCTGTTTGTGTGTCTTTTGCTTTGATTATTAACGTCACTCTTCAAACCAACGCGAGGGCTATTAGCGATGGGCCTCATAATTTTTAACCGCTGTTCAAGCGATCAGGACGTCACTTGAGTTTGAAACATACTTTCGAAGATTAAACCTTTACAGATTTAACGTGCATGAGCTCCTTTACATGATGGCGCCACGAGGATTCGAACCCACGATACGATGGAAAAAACGATGGTCACGAATTCGAGACCATAACCACTCAACTATCGCTTTCGATTTAAACTAAAAATATCACCATTATCTAGAATAATGTATATATATTTTTAGCCTCAGTAAAATTTTAAGGGAAAATAAAAGACTGTTTGCAAAAAAATTAAATGCCTTTTTCTTTATTGTAAACAAGTATTAAAATATGCATGATATATTAAAGTTTAGAATTTGCAATTTTATTCTTAATAAATCGTTTTTAAAAAAAGTTAAAAATATATAACCCAAATTGTTCTGAGTCGGTTTCGGCCTTTATTAAAATTTATATTTCTATAAAAATTAATCACTGTAAAATTCGGAATGTTTCTTTTTTCGTACTCAGTGAAAGAAAATATTTATATAATTAACACTGTAGATCTTTAATAAATGAAATGATATAAAAAATGAAGTAGCCAAAACGATCCTCAAATAAGAAAGCAGACTACATACTGAAACAGCGAGGAAAGCAGTTTTTTTTGTAAAAACTTGTACGTGATGGGTGGTTTTCATATACTTTGAATGATAGGGAAGAGGGCAATAAAGAGGAGTCATATATATATAGAAACGGTTTTATAATAGTTGACTGAAAAGTAGACATCAAACTGGACCCCTTCCAATTGTGAAGGACGTAGTAGAAGCATCGTTATCTTTAGTTTGGAACAAAAATAATTGGGGATCTTTGTTCCCCAACAGTAATTGGTGCTCGATTCGCAAACAGAACCCATCCCCCTAAACGTTTGTAAAAGGAGATGTTTTAACTTTTAAGTCATTTTCCTTGATCATGGCAGCTTGTCAAAACATAAAATCATCATAAAATGGAATAAAACAAATGCGAATTTGAGGGGGGGGGGAGAAAAATTGTTTATTTCAAAGTCAAAAAAATAATGAAAATTCAGAAAAAGAAACCATATATAATTTATATTTTATGAAAAAACTATTTAACTTCGGTCATTACAATTTCTATTGAATAAGTGCTTCGCTGTTCCTTTGGAGACACCCATTTCCTTCCTAGAAAAAGTAGTTATCTTCCTTTTTAAGTTTCGATTTTAATGGGGATTCGATGGTCCCCTTAAATATACACTTAATTCTGTTTGTTCATGGTAGATAAGTTCCAAAAGAATACGTGTAAAAAAAAAAAATTAACAATTTTTTTTTATAAAAAAATGGAGATATGGGGATATTTTTGTTTTGTTTTTAGATTTATTTATTCCTTTTTTAGAAAAATATGTTACAATTAAGAAAAGAAAAAAATTATTATTACTAAAATGGGAAAAAATGGGTAAAAATTTACAAAAATTAACATAAAAGGGGCCCATTCTGTAACAAAAGTTTAGGAACAATTTTTCAATTCTGGTATGTTGCTATATTATTCATTTTTGAAATGACCTTCAGGATAAGAGATATTTTAATTTTTACAAAAACTAGAGCACTTTATCTTAGTTATTGGGTGAAATTGCTTTAAAAACAGTGATTATATTCACATAAGGGACTATAAATTTTGTAATAAAACAGTGATTGATAAATCTGAAGGTTAAAATACTTCTACTATTAATACAGAACATACACAAAAAAAGTAAGTTAATTATTTATTTTCAAAACTTTTTCAGCAATCGCTGGACCCCATTGAGGATTTTCAAACAAACAAAAAACACATTTCGAGTAAAACGCGTTTTAAAGTGCACACATCTTGGCATCTGCTTTTACTAAAACGCTTGTAGTTTTTGTTCTAGTGAACGGAAAATTATTTTTTTTTATTTCCAATGGCGGATTACAAGACAACTGCAAACAAAATGAGAAGCAGAGAATATTGACAAAAAACAAAGAACTACACAAAAAAAAAAAATGAAAGAAAAAATAAGAAAAGAAACACAAGTTCACAGTATAGTCTATAAATCACACATTTTGTGTCTGGCCTCCCAATATATGCTCCACATGGATCCAGAGCTGAGTGCACGGCAGCGTGCCAAATAAATGGCGTCCATTTCTTCATTGGAGTCTCACAGTTTACAAAGTGGACTCTGGGCAATGCCTGTCATGTTTAGATGCTTGGATAGGCAGGTCGTGGCCAGTGGAGATTCGAAAATCGGCCACAGCTCTATCTCGTGGCCATTTTAGAATATGAAGGAGTTTTTGCTAAACCCTACCGTTTGTTTATTCTTTTGGTTGAATTTATAGACCAGAAGTGCTCTCTCTGTAGTATTTCTTTATAATTCTTTTGGCGCTATAAAAAGGAACTGTATTGTTATAGAGGTTTGTAAGATTACGGAAAATTATTAACTTGGTATTTTTATAAAGCAAAAAAATGGCTTCTAAAATAAAATCATAAAAAAGATTTGTCAATTTTTGGCAAAATTCACAATTTTAGGGTAGTTGGATATCTTAAATTGATTCATTAGAAAATTATTAGTTTTTCAAAACATTGCACTTCATCCTGTTTGAGATTCAAATTGTGTTAATTCTTAAAGCTGCATTCGCGTTTTTCTGTTTTCTTTAATTTTTTATAATATATGCGCATTTTGTAAATTTATTTCATTCAGAACAGCATGCATGTTTATTAAATAAGATACAGAGCCACTTTATAGCGCATTGTATGATATTGTTATAGCGAATTATAACGCATTGTTATGACTTACTTCATTTAAAATTAATCTGAATTCCGGATGCAAAAGCAGGGTTTTATGTTTTCTGGATAATTCTGCTCATAACAAAATAAATAATATTGAATTTAATTCTCTTGCGCTTTTATAAAATCTATCATTTTTACAGCATTATTTTAAAAGTATTTTAATTTATTCTTTTTACTACCGTGATACACTATACCAGGGGTCGGCAACCTACGGTACGCGTGCCACAAGTGGTACGCAGTACAATTCTCAGTGGCACTCTGCACTACTCTATAAATTCGTCAATTATAAAGTGGTTCGAAGTTGATATATTTGTAATGGACTTTCTTGACAAATCTTAAGAATTATGGATATTTAGGGAATTATAAAAAAATCTGAAATATTATTCAAAATATAAATTTACAGAGTTATTTTGAAAAATATCGAATGTCATTTCTGGAGAGATTTAATTGTTTAAAGAAAGAAAATGGCATGCATTCTGTTTTCTGCTTTGGGTTCTGCATATCTAAGTAAAAAATTCTTTCCTCGCATGAAAAATGTTTCCGAGTCTTCAAAGTAATTGTTTAACAAATGCATGCTCTAAATGGTGTCAAATTGAAAGTCCCAAATTATACCCCTGATTTTACGATATGAAAGTAGAGCGGAGCACTAGCTCTAGGTTTGCATTAAAATTTTTGTTTACATTTTATTTACCTATAATGAAGTGGAATACTTGTATTTTTTAAGTTGTCTGTTTCTTATTTTAATAAATATGTGTGAAATGCATAAAATATGGAAAAATACCTAGTATTATGTAAAATGTTAGTTTTTGGGGGGTGAAGAAAAAGTTACATTTTATGCTGTTTATTTTTATGTTAATTAATATATTTAAATGATGCAAAATTAATACATGATAAAACTGTAAATCTATATCCTAGCCCTCTATTTCCTAACTTTGCAAGCACTATCGCAGGAATCGAATTGTTTCAAAAATGTCCTATTGCGTGGCACGGTGAACCTTATTGGTAGATTGGTTTGCACGCCACAGCTAAAAGGCTGCCGATCCATGCACTATACCAAATAAGATGTTATGATTACATTCCCCCCCCCTTCTGCATTCATTTGTATGCTTATTAGAGTCGAAAATGGGAAATTGGCTCCCATGTGCGAACAACATATGATTCGAATAAAATATTAGCTGCATTATTATTGATTTTAGTGAATTAATTTTCTACTCTAGATTCATACAAACTTCTTGCAAAATGTCCGCTTAAACCAGCTGATCTTGTTCCAGTACTTGTCTTGTAGTTTCAGGTGAAATTAAAGAGGAAAACTATTGATTTAATTTTATAAAAACTTTTATACAGTGTTCAAACGTTGATTCTTTTTTTACATTTCTTTTAACTATAAATCTGTTCTTTTTTTTTAAATCGAACAAACGATTTTATTTTTGTTAAAAACTCTATTATATATATATATATCGTTTCTCAAGCGCCTTTTCAAAGAGGCAGCTGGACGAAATTACTAATTACGCGCAGGTGTTATTTCACTTATATAACAAAAATAAAAAATCGAATTGCATTTACTTTAGGAGACACACACACAAACAAAATAACATAAGACATCAAAGGAGGGAAAGGCTTTCCCTGACTCCACGTGTATCCATGGCTCGGGGACCATCCGGCGGGAAACACAAAAGATCTCTGGAAAAAACGTTCTCCTTTCCCCCAAGAACAAGTAGCGCCACCTGGCTGTCGTTATTTGTCAAGGGAAGGCAGAGTTTAAATGTAACCGTTACATTCTCCCCCTACACCGCCGAAGACCGTCTCGGCGAGGTGGTGTACTATCAGACAATATGGCATTCGCTCCAGCAGTTCCTCTAGGAATCAATGGTTGTTTGCGAGGCCTTCCTCTTCTCCTGAGAGGTACTACAGGAGACTGGGTTTGTGTGACATTCAGAAAAGGTGTTAAAGCTGATGCATGATAGACACCTAAAGGTTCGTCAGGTTTGTCACAACTAGCTACTACAAATGTGGTGGGGGATCTCTGGGATAGCACAATGTAAGGCCCGTCTCTCCTGGGCATCAGTTTGGCACTCCTGTTTTGACTCGCTTTGCTTAATGGGTGCAGTTGTACCCATACTAGATCATTAACTTTATAGTCAGGACTTGGTCTACGTGATTTGTCAGCAGATGTTTTTTGACGATCTTGACTCATCTCAATATTTTCTTTAATTTGTGACATGTATCCTTCAAAGCGTTTTAAATAGGGTGTAAATTCAGGTACAAAATTATCGTTATGTATGACAGATCGTAGATCAGTATTTACTTGGTCTAAAGTTCGTAATTCTCTGGCGAAGGTTAGGTATGCTGCCGTGTGATCTGTGGACTCACATTTTGCAGTATTCAATGCGAACCTAATAGCTGGTAGCTTTTCAATCCATAATGTATGGTTGTTACCTACCATCATTGCCAAGCGAGGTTTCAAGTCCCTATTTTTTCTTTCTACTGGATTTGCCTGTGGGTGATATACGGGAATGAGACTTTGATTGATATCCAAGACATAACATAACTGCTGCATTACCGCACTTACAAATTGAGTCACATTGTCACATATTAGTCGACGGGGCACGCCGTACCTTAGGAAGACTTCATTTAGAAGTGTTGTAGCACATTCTTTAGCAGTAGCTTGCTTTAATGGAAATAACTACCCATTTTGTGGTGTAATCTTCCACTATGAATATCCACTTCATTCCTTCTCTCGTTTCTGGTAAAGGACCAAAAAGATCAATAGCTATGCTCTCGAATCGTTGAGCTGGAACAGGGGTCTGCAGAAGACCAGCAGGTTTCTGGTTTGTGGCTTTATATCTAATGCACTCTGAACAGCTCTTCACATAATCGGCAATAAATTTCCTCATACCAGTCCAATAATATTTTGAAGAAATTCTAGAAAAGGTACCATCAGCTCCATAATGTCTAGCGGTGGGAGCATCGTGGTGCAATTTTAATATCTTCTCTCTCTCGTGAGTAGGGACAACTAATTGAGCTTCATCGACTTCAACATGAGGTGAGTACCGATATAGTACTCCCTGATTCATCACGTACCCTCTCCCAGTCCAATTGGCAAAGTCAACTCCCTTGTTGTGGTTTTCAAAGCAATTAATTATCTTTTCTAACTCAGGATCCTTCAATTGTTCTGTTCTTAGTTCATTAGCTGTTCTTGTCGGGAAATCAATAATTATAGTTTTTAATTCACAAATTTCTTCGTCCTTAGACGCTGGCCTAGAAAGCATATCTGCAATAACATTGCATCTTCCGGGAAAATAATCAATCTTCAGATTGTATTTGAAGTGCCCAACGGGCTAATCTTCCGGTTGGAGATGTTAAGCTCATCAGCCACTTTAATGGTTGGTGGTCGGATGCCACTGTTATTTCTGCACCTTCAATATACCCTCTAAATTTGTTAAGGGCCCAGACTACAGCCAAGGCTTCTCGTTCTGTTGTCGAGTAATTCTTCTCAGCAGAGCTTAAGAGTCTACTGGCATATTCTATTGGCTGTTCATTGGCGGGACTTTCTCCTTGTAGCAGAACTGCACCTAGGGCGTAACTACTTGCATCCGTCCGGATGATAAAAGGCTTTTTAGGATCAACTTGCTTCAGTATTGGCGGGGTTATTAAACATTGCTTGAGGGTCTGGAATGCTTGTTGCTCAATTTCCCTCCATTTCCAAGCAGTACTTTTCTTTGTCAAGTTGCTAAGGGGTCTAGCAATATCTGAAAAATTCGGGATGAATTTTCTATACCATGAGCAGGTCTGTAAAAATGACTGTAGCTGCTTTAGATTTCTCGAAGGAATGTTTTGTATCGCTGCAGTTTTATCTTGATCCACCTCTATTCCCTTAGGAGTTATCCATAATCCAAGGTATTTTACACGAGAGCAAACAAACTTACATTTTTCTCTGTTAGCACATAATTTAAATTTTTTAAGTCTGTCGAAGACCCTTCTTAAGTCCTCAATGTGTTGTTCAAACGTTTCAGACAACACAACGATATCGTCTAAATACACCAGAATATTTACATTTGGCAATCCATTACGAAATTGGTCCATAAGACGCCGAAAGGTCGCTGGGGCATTGCGAAGTCCAAAGGGCATTCTTTTGTACCTAAATGTACCAAAAGAGCAAACGAATGCAGTCTTGTCCTGGTCCGCTGGATTAACCTCTACTTGATGATAACCGGATTTTAAGTCAAGGGTAGACATAAAAGCAGAAGATTTTGCATCATGTAAAAGAGCATCCATAAGGGGCAGGGGATATTTGTCAGGTATAGTAATCGCATTTAATTTACGATAATCTATGCACAACCTAACAGATCTATTAGACTTGGGCACTAAAACCACTGGAGCTGCGTATGGGGACTCGCATTCTTCTATAATATTATTAGCCAAAAGTTTATCAATTTCTTTCCTTAAGAGTTCTTTTCTGTTTGGAGATAATCTATAAGGTGCAGTTGAAACTGGTGGGTGGTCACCTGTGTTTATAAAGTGTTTCACGAATGGAGTTGGTTCTCCCCCGGGTCTGAAAACATCTTTACTTTCATTAAGTAGCACCATCAAATAATTTCTTTCTTCTACATTCAGGGCCTGTCCTTCTTCTTCTCGTAAATGGAGATATTCAATCTCAGTTTCATCAACAGGTTTGATTTGTAATGGAACATCACTAAGAATTGAATTTGCGGGACAGGAACTACTATTTATTTTGGCAGTGCTGTCGTCTACAGGCAAAGGAACATCTTTTGAGAAAGGTATCTTGAAGCTTGGTTTGTTACCAAAATACCAAAAATTATTACGCATGTCCATTACGATTCCTGATGTCCTTAAAAAGTCAACACCTAGAAGGGTGCGGTTACCCTTTGCATTTGGCAAAAAAATTAAATCGGTTTGGAAAGTTCGTCCACCTATGGTGATTGGCACTTTAGCTTTTTTAACAAGGGATGTGGATTGCTGACCATCAGCTAAATACATAGAAAGGTGAAACTCTGTGAATTTTTGTCCACGATTCTTTAAAAAGTTAAACATTAATTCTCCCCCAACTGACTGGCTGGCTCCTGTATCAGCACAAATTGTGCCTGTAGCTTCATAAACTTGAATGTCAAGTAGAGCTACTGGAGTGGTAAGACAAGTGCACATCTGTATGGCATTGACAGAGGCAGTCTTTTTTTTTGTAAGCATTTTGGACATTTTGATTTAATAAATCCAGGGTTGCCACAACCATAACAAGAAATAGGTGGGTGACAACCAGTGTTAATATTTCGTGCTGGCATGTAGCTAGAGTTAACAGAAGTACTGTTGTGGTTACCGGAAACATTATTTTCAACTTTGAATAAATTAGACTTTCTAAACTCCGGATTGCCTGTGTTTCTAGGAAACCGAGGTTTATTTAGCTCTGGTGGTTTGGGGAGTTTTGTTAGTTTTTGAGAAGAAAGTTTAACATTTTCATACAAGTCCAGCTTTTCAGCTAATACGACTGGATCATTAAGTTTTTCCCAACTGTCAAGGAAATGATTCTTATACTCGGGACTACATTTCTTTTTAATTTGATCTGCAATGATGAGATCTTTCAACGAGTCAAAAGAGTTGACTTCTAATTCCTTTAGCCAACCTTCAAAGAAGGTTCTGAGCTCAAAAAAGAAATCTTTCCACGTGGAATGATCCTGTTTCTGATGTCTACTGAAAAGAACTCTGAAACGGTCAGCTGTCAGTTTGAACCTTTGTAATAAAATATTGCGAATGTGGGCATAATTTTTAAACATCTCTTCTGGTTCTCTTGCAATTAATCTGCCAATATCACTTGGAAGGACTCCAATTAAGTGTGATACCCAAAAATCCGCAGGTACATTTAAAAGCTTCATTTGTCTTTCAAACACTGTTAAGAACAATGACATGTCATCTTTATCAGGAATAAATGTGGGTAATACTGTTTTCAGGTCGAGCCTCATGGGGCTAGAATCCATTTGAGGGGCATTACCTAAGGACGGTAGAGGATTTTTTGCTTGTAATTTAAGCTTTTCAAGCTCAAATGCTCTCTGCTCAGCTAGACACTTGTCTTCCCGTTCTATTTTCTTTATGGCTTCATCTTCAAGCGCTTTACGTTCATCAACAATGTTATCCAGCATTTCTTTCACAAACTGCTCATTATTCTTAAAGAATGAGCATGAAGTGATTTTCTCACGCAAATCGATGATTTTATCATCTGAAGTTACATCAACTCGTAGCTCAATTCCTAAATTATAGAGGTCTATCTTTTTTCCCTTTGAGAGGAAAGCCATATTTATCTCTTAAATAAAACTAAATTCAAATTTTTTATGTATACTGGAAGTTGTAAATTAAGTTAGTTATCCCAATAAGCAATTATTACATATTAGCTACTCATTAACAACTGCCTTCCCTGTAGGGAAAAAAACATAAATAAGAGAAACATTTCATAACATATAAAAAGATCCCGTGAAAATCTAAATAAATTTCCACAAACTCAGCTGTGTATCAAAATATAAAGTTAATTATGAGACACAATAGCACATTGAAAAACTGTCACTACATGTTATGCTATGCTAAAAGTATATACTTATTACATGAAAAACATTCAAAGGCTAAATATACCACACTGTGAATCTTAATTAGGAATATGAAATTCTCAAAGTACCCAATATATATACACTTTAAATAATGACAATTGTAAATCCCCTTATTTGATTGTGAAAATCCTTAGAATGATCATTCATTTATATCCAAAATATACCATAATATCTTCAAACACTTAAAATATGCTTATTATTCTATCAGCAACAACAAAAATAATAAAATTAAAAAAATCAATAGAACTCAGTCATAAAGAACATTTTGCAAACAACCTTGAACTGTCTACTCCCTATTTTATTTATTTGCCTATTCAGCATATCACATTCTCTGGATGAATCATAGTTTAAACTAACACAAGCACAGAAAAAGGAAGTGGATACTCATATACTTTTCTTTTTAATATTTGAACTTTTTTTTTTAAAAAAAAATTATTCGACTTCGGATAATTATAACCAAGAATTTCATCGTTTACTCAATATAGCAATTGTTTGTAGCAAATTATTATATAGCAATTATTTTAAAACACACATATATTTATGAATATTGTTAAACAAGTTGCTTCTGTTTGAAAGCAGAAATGATCTTTCACAGTTTAAATTTCAAGGTATTTTAAACAGCAGATTGAAATAAGAATAAACAAGAATATTAAATTATTTGAAACAAAATATATATATTAATATTTTAAGAAACATACACAATCACATTCTTCAATATTATTTACAAAAGATTTGTTGCATCTACTCACAGATTTAATTTTTCGTTTTCTTCAAACACACAATCTCTGAAAGAGATTTTTCTTTAAAAGAACAGATTATATATATATATATATGTTGCGAGCACCATTCACGCATTTAAATGACATAAGATGAATTCACATAAGATATTTTCACTTTTTACTCAACACACTATCGATGATTTTTTCCTCTGGCACACACATAACACTTTCACTTTTGGTTTTCCAATAAAATCGTGCACTTTCACATTTAGTGTCAGGGCGACACATACATAACACTTTCACTTTGGGTTTTCCAATAAAATCGTGCACTTTCACATTTAGTGTCAGGGCGACACATACATAACACTTTCACTTTGGGTTTTCCAATAAAATCGTGCACTTTCACATTTAGTGTCAGGGCGACACATACATAACACTTTCACTTTGGGTTTTCCAATAAAATCGTGCACTTTCACATTTAGTGTCAGGGCGACACATACATAACACTTTCACTTTGGGTTTTCCAATAAAATCATGCACTTTCACATTTAGTGTCAGGGCGACACATACATAACACTTTATACACGTGGTTACTTGTCGAAGGAAAGCAAAATGCCGGTAAAAGAAAACACGTTGGGCAGCCATTGTAATACTCCCATGTTGTGAAATACTAATTAATGCAGCCTTTGATGGTTACAGGAACAAGATATTTTTTTAATGTTCATGAAGTTCCACAACACAAGGAGACACACACACAAACAAAATAACATAAGACATCAACGGAGGGAAAGGCTTTCCCTGACTCCACGTGTATCCATGGCTCGGGGACCATCCGGCGGGAAACACAAAAGATCTCTGGAAAAAACGTTCTCCTTTCCCCCAAGAACAAGTAGCGCCACCTGGCTGTCGTTATTTGTCAAGGGAAGGCAGAGTTTAAATGTAACCGTTACAAAACCAAATATTTTCTCTACGTAAAAGAAAAAAATTATCCCAAGCGATATTTTAAGAGAGAGTATCAGCTGAATGCAAAAATAAAAAAAAGTTGTTAAATATATTATTATTTGATAAATTTATATTTAAGCATAAAAATCAAAATTTGAAAATTCTGTATTTGATGACCTTTATGTGGCCCTTTTTTCCCTTCTTGTATACATTTTAAATTTTAATGAACTTGAAAAATGAAACAAAATAGATTTTACAATTTACAATTAACTGGGGTTTATGGGGGAAATGTTTATTTTTTCCCGTAAGTTTAATTTCTTTTTCAGAATTTTCTTATAAATTTCTAATGTATCCGTTCAAATCTAGGAGCCCCTATATGAGTATAATTTCAAGTATTTTGTATGTAAAAAGTTTTTTATTTTTTATTTTAGCATGCAGTTTTTAAACTGATTTTCGCTCTCGATATTGTTATTAAGCATGAACAATCGTAGGTGTATAAAAAATACCTGATATTAAATTTAATTAAAATTTCAAATTAGAGCTCATAATTAAAAAATTAAAAAATAAAGTTATATCTATCATATTGTTTGAAAATATTTTAAAAAAATGAAATTTTTTTTATTGGTATTAATAGCATGTTTGCACACTGCTGGCCACACAAAATGCACCCTGAAAGAAGCATGTAAACCATGGGAAATTTACATCATGCTTTGACGGCGATAAAATATGCAAATCATTTGCATTATAGCCCAGATGCACATCTGGGTAAGCGCTATAAAAGGAGAGAACAGATTGGCGATTTGAAAAACGGCAATTGTTTTTTTTTCTTCTTTTCCCCTCGCGTAAGTTGTTTACCTATACCTTATGGAAGACATGGAGCGTCTTTTGACTAAGTTTCTGAATTCGACGGAGGAAGAATATTAGCCAATAGGGATTGCGGATTATCCTTCAGAGAAATCGGTCAGTGTGTTGGTAGAAACCAAGCAACTGCGATGCGGGTCTGTCATCGCTGGATCCAAGAGGAAACGACGGACCGTCGGGGCCGGGCGCACCCTCCTCACTGCAGCACTGTCCGTGATTACAGGCGGATTGTGCGCATGGCAATGATGCATCACGAACCATAGCACGACAGATTCAGTCTGTTACGCATCATTCGGTGCCCGCTCGTACCATTCGACGCCGTTTCCAACAGAGTGGAATGTCCGCAAGGCATCCATTGCATCGCTAACATTTAAATGGAAACCACAGGCGTTTGCGCCGCCAATGGTGCAATGAACGGCTGACATGGATAACGGAATGAAATGACACCGTGTTTACTGATTAATCCCGCTTCTGCCTGCATCATCACGATGATCGGATTCGAGTTTGGAGACACCGTGATCAAAGGCTGCTGAACTGTTGCGTTATGCATCGCCCCACTGGTCCTGCACCCAGTATCATGGTTTAGGGTGGTATTGGATTTCACTGCCCCCCCCCTCTAGTACGCATTGCCGATACACCAGCGTTTCTCAAACTGGGGGGGGGGGCGTGAGAATATCGAAAAATCGAAAATAAGAGATTATTTATAAATTTATCAATTTACTAAAAAAAAAAAACGAAATACATTCTGATATTATAAAAAATATAAATACACATTACCAATGATATAATATACTTATAAATGTATCAGTACTGTTCAATGTATTAAAAAAAATTTATCAATTATAAGTTAGGAACAAGTTTAATAATTACTAGTGACTCCCATGGGCTTGTCATAGACAAAATTTAATACTTATCTTGATAATTTCTACGGTTTTTTAATTAAAGTCTTATTGTAGCTGTACGTCAAAGTTGAATTCAATACATTGTTATTATATAGAGGGGGAGATAAAAATTATGATGAAAAGCTTGGTCGCAAATTTTGACAGTTTGAGAAGCACTGTGATACACTAAACAGACAGCACAATATCTCTGACAATGCCCGTGGTCCTTCCATACATTCAGCGCTTGCCATCACCCATATTCCAACAGGATAATGCGCTACCGCACATGACACGCAAGAGTTCTTTAATCATCAGATAGGATTACTTCCTATGCCTGCTTGTTCTCCCGATCTATCGCCAATCGAAAAAAACGTGTGGTTTATGCATTCACAACGACTGACTCGAGGTACACCATCCGCTGCTATATCAGATCAACTATGGCAATATATGAAAGCTGCATGGACTGCTGTACCCTAAGAATACATCCAAAGCCTCTTTGGTTCTATGCCGAGGCGTGTGGCAGCGGTTATAGCCAATAATGGCGGCTACACCCCTAACTAATGATTTTGTCATCGTCCACACTTCACAAGAGGCTGTAATTTTAATCGTTTAATCTTTGTTCATCTTGTTATTCATCAAATAAATTTCGCTGTGACATTTCTGGTCCTTCTTGGTGTTGCATTTTGTGTGGAAAATGTTTGTGGAAGATTATGGTGCATTCAAGTCATCAAAAAACGCACACAATGATTTTAACCAACCTATAAAAATACTCTAAGAAACTGGTGATAATGATGGATATTTACGCATATAATTCTAAAAGTAAATAATAATAATAGCAAACGCAATATAATTTTTTGTTACTTTATTTTACATGTGCACATTAATTCTTAAGAGACCAGAAAATAATTTCAAACTGAAGATATTGCTTGCAACTGCCGTCTTAACACGAAATGAAGATTCTCCAATTTCTGTCTTAGATACATAAGTACTGGAACTAAATAAAAAGTTTCGAAACCAAATTACCCCAAGTTTCCCACATTTTTCTTTGGTATAATAATTAACTAACAATAAAATACGTAAAAAAGAATTTTAGTTATCAGTAATACACTATGTAAAGTAGTTCGTGATAATACTTTTCAATGTTCAATAAAATAATATGTACGACAAAGACAGTAAAATGTTTATTGAATAATTAATTATAATAATATATATTTAACGCGGAATTTGAGCTTGAAGATTTTTGATAATTTCGTTTATATTGAGTCGTAAAAATGATAATGCCTCTCCAGTAGCGCACACAAAAAAATTTCAAGAGAGGGGGGGAGGGGAGTCCATGGTCGAAAGTCCTCCAACTCATATCATACTTCAAGACAGCAGTAAAAAATAAATTATTAAAAATGAAAAACAGTAAAAAATAAATTATTGAATTAATAATTAGTTTTGATTAATAAAATAAATTATTAATTACAAATTTTATGCTATATATACATAGGATTATCATCAATCGAAAAAAACTCAAGGGTCTTGGGGAGGAGGGGTCCGGACCCCCCCCCCCCCCTTGTGTGCACCACTGTGCCTCTCTCATTTTGTCATCTCCTTGTAAAAGTCTCTCGATCTTTTTTTCATTTTTATATTTGTTAATGCTTAAAATTTGGAATTCACGCAAATAAAATGTAGAAAATTGTAAGAATATTTTTAAAACTTTTTTGGCTCTTATGGAATAATCGCCTCTAATTTTAATCCAAAATGAATAAATTGCTCTTCCAAATGTTTTGAAATTAAATCTCGATTACTGAGCGAAATTAGTTTTTAATCATCATTCAAAGTTATTCATATACAGTTGTATCCGTACACAAATGGATTACGAACTGAATCTCAAATATTTATATTCATCTACCTACAAAAGGATAAGTTAAATATACAACGAATATACCTTTAGTTTATTTCTATAAAATAGCCAAATGATTCGGTTGTGGATATTATTTTCAGAGTATAATTAATCATTTTAAAAAATTTGGCGCCACATTTCAAGAATTTGGCGGCACAGGGATTGAGAAACACTGATTTATATATTTCGGGTTTGTACACTGCTGTATAGATATGTTTATTATTTTTTCCCCTTTTTCCAGTGTCAATTATTAGACAACGTTTGTTGAATGAATGAGATGCGATCCGGAATTCAAAATAGGTTTGCCGGGGAAAAATTATATTTGACTTTTTAATATAGACAACTACCGCTGGCAATAAAATGTTTTTCCTTTCGAATTCAAAACAATTCGAAAACTTATTAGAATGTTTTAGTAGTGATGATTCAGCCATTTTGATAGGAACGATCTGCATTCCATGAATTTATTTTTTTCTGATTATTTCATGTTTTATAAACTTTACGACTCATCATAACTAAAATTACATTTTATAGTAACATGTAGTATGTACACTTGCCTCCGAAAGTTTGCGTACAGGCAATCATCTTACGTGTTTATGCTATAATTACTATTAAATCTCGCTTTAGAAAATGAACATAGTTGTCAGGGTTTCTTCAAAATTTCCTTGTTCGAACAGCAGCAACAAATTTCACCTTAACAAGAAAAAGCAAGAATGACCACCAAATAATCACCAACCATCCGTTCTAAAAGTCTGCGTACACTTACAAATACAGCTTTTAAAGACCTTCCAGCATGCCACGATCCGGCCCTTCGTTTGCAGTGTCACATCAAGAATCTTACTTTGTAATACGCTCTATAAAAATATAAATCCAAGACTATATGCTTCACAAATAGCTAAAAGTGTGGCTCAGATATTGCAAAAAAAAAATGTGATTTAACCACAATTTGAAGGGAAGTGAAAAAGGATGACTATCATGGCCGAGTTGCACTCAAGGAACAATTCATCTCTCGAGTGAAAAGGGATAAGAGAACGATCTTTGCCAAAAAACATCTAAATAGGACACATAATTATTCGAAAAATGTAATACTATATTCAATTAAAAGTTTTTTTTTTTTTTTTTTTTTTTTTTTTTGTAATTTGGCATCCAAAAGAACAAAATTATGTTTGCAAAAAATTCCTAGACAGATCTTAAGAAAGAGAATCGTTGTTCGACTATCAAACATGGAGAAGGAGGCATAATGTATGGGGTGCATTGGAAGTCTTTCTTATAGTAATCTGGAACTTCTTGTATAAACAATGCACGAAATTGATTACTTTAACTTATTGAAGTACAGGAAAAGTTCCGCGAAACTTGCGCTGATAGATGATTTTTACTTCCAGTACACAAATGTACCGAGCAAATGGCTCCCATTGTGAAGCCGTGGCTGTTCTGACATGTCCCAAACCAATCCTGTAGGCCATCCTAGTCCCCAGACCTAAGCACAATACAGAATTTATGGGATTTACTCGAGTAAATAATCAGGGACAAAACATCCAAGGAAATGCTCATATCTGTCATAGTAGAAGAAAGGAATAAAATATCCACAGATGAGACAACTAAGCTAGTTAAATCACCGTCAAATATTATGAGAAAGTTATAGAAAGAACAGAAAAGCTTAAAAAGTATTAACTTTTAGTTTCAATCCATTATTGTGTGTGTGTGTGAGTAAAGGCTTTTTCATAAGTGTACGCAGAATTTTGACGCACTCAATTTGTGTCATTCTGAAGTTATAAATATTTGTATTATTTTATGTAAATTCAGGCGATTGTTGCTTATACTATTTGAATTAACGACGTTAGATGAATCAATAATAAATATTGTTGATTCAGAAAGACTTCATTTAATTAGTAATTTTTACATGAATATGAAAGATTATGGCCTGTACGCAGAGACTTTCGGAGGCGAGTGTATATGCCAGTGATGGGCAAAGTACGGCCCGCGGGCCAACTCCGGTCCGCGAAAGTATTTAATCCGGCCCGCCGAGGGTTTATCGACATGAATAGTACATGGCCCGCTACAATTACGTTTTGACGGTCGAGAAGTTTAAAGTGGATTTTACTTAGTAGAATAATAGATTCATAGCCTACAGAAAAAGCTGAACTAGCCGCGTAGTTCATATGTTGCATAATACGGTGTGCAAAGCGTGGTTAAATGAGAGGCGCGGGCGAGTGAACTCAGTCGCCACTCGGCAGTCCTGTCCCTGACCAATCCGCACGTTTTACGTTAATTTTATCTCTTGCTCTTGGTTGTTCGAATAACCCTTTACACTGCCGAAAGCTGAATTCCCAAAGATGATTGTTCATGCCCAGAATATTATGGCGATGTTTGCGTCGTCTTATGTATGAGAACAGACTTTTTCGACCATGAAAAACTCAACTCAATCAGAAACCGATTGACTGATGAACACCTTTTCACACTGCTGAAAGTTGCTTCGTCACAGCTGGAACCTACTTTCGAAAATATTATGGAAAAGCGAAAACAATTCCATATGTCTCACACGTCTAACATGTCAGGGCCTTCAAATAAAAGCTAAAATAAATATTATTTAAGGTAAAAAGTAATTTGTAACATTTGTGTGTAATGCTGTAATGTTTTTATAACATTATGATTAAAAGCTTTAAGACAAAATGCATTTTTTCTATAATTCTGGCCCTCCTCTAAAATTTCTTTTACTTTGTGGCCCCCCATTAAAAAAGTTTGCCCACCACTGGTATATGCCATCTAATTTTCAGTCATAATTTTCATCACGCCCCCTCATACAACAATGTATTGAATGCAATAATAATGTACTTCGACACTAAAGCTACAATGCGACCTTAATATTATAAACTGCACATATTATCAATATGTGTATTATATTTTTTATATGACATCCATGGAAGTCACTAGCAATTACTTGCTTTAATTCAGTATTGATAAATGAATTTTTGAACTCTTTTTTTTTTTTGTGCCGCACTGATATATTTATAAGAATCTTATATATCAGTGTGAATATATGTATTTTTTTTTACCATGCCAGTATGTATTTTGTTTTGCTTCCTTTCGGTAAGTTAATAATTATTTTATATAATTCTTTTATTTTGAAATTTTCATGCGCTCGCGTCACCTCCCCCCACAGTTTGAGAAACGCTGAGTTAGAACATAATTTTTTTTTCATATGCACAGTCTTTTTTTTTATTTCCATTTTCAGAAAAATTAAACAATCATTCATATTATGGTAAAAAATTGTTGACGCAGACGTTTTCGCTTTTTTAGGGTTATAACTTAATCTTTTAGACGCCAAGTCTGGGAATGGAATCTGGTATTAGTCGCCAAATCTGGAAATGGTTTATGAAATTAATCACTAAATCTGATCAGGACAATGGAACAAAATTATGAAATTATTGTATTTTCATCGATCCTTGACAAGTGTGCAAAATTTCGAATCAATCTGATCTTTTAAAATGGGTAAAAATCGAGTTGAAAGATTTCGTTACATACAAGTGAAACTTATAAAAGCGTATTAATAAAAGGCAAATATTTCTCTTCTTGTTTCATTGTACCATCTTCGAAGAAAAATGAACGAGCAGTCGCATTTTTTTTTTTCATTGTTAGAAATTACTGAAAATGAAAGCAGTCACCATATAAAACTAACAATTGCTGTGGTTTTGTCTAAAAATTATGCTTTGGATAGGGCAGGGGTGAGCAATTTGTTTTGACTTATAGGACTGCAGGATACTAGAGAGGGCCACATCTTTTTTTTAAAAGATTGCATTCCTTTTTGTGATCTCGCCAACTCAGATTCTCAAAACCATTCTAAGGGGGTTGCCATATTCTCTTCGGGACCAATCTCTTATGACAAATGATGAAAGTAATAAAAAAAAAATAATAATTATAGCACATTTTAGAACACTTTAAAAAAAAAATTCTAATACTTTGATGGCTCATTTTTTGTATTACATTTATAACAAGAAAAATCCACCTCCTTCAGTACTTTGTAAGGTACGGCGTTAAGAAAATATTGTACTGAAAAAGATTTAAAGGTTCATTAATTACAGAATTAGTAAAAAATAAAATTGGGCTGTTTTTTGACTAAAAAATTAAGCACAGTAAGAAAATTAACTAAAAAAAAAAATCAATATTTTGAAAAAGTTTAAGTAAAAATAAGGCAGTACCCCTTAACCTTCTTATCGCCGCGGACCAGTCTGCGTTTGATAATTTTTTTACAGCCCACTGGAGGGAGGGGTGTTGATTGCTTATATTTCAGGCTGTTTTGATTTAATAATTTTAATTTAATTGTATTTAAACATGGTGTGTGTTTCAGAATTCAATACAGTTATACACCAAAAAATAAATGTACATTGATTTAACATGGAGCATAAAATAATTTCGATAAAAAGTCGTACAAACCCGAGAGAAATACACCGCAGTAAATAAAATGAAAATAATTTATTATTCCTTGTGCTGTCCTGTACTTTTTAATCCAAGGACCGGTACCAATCCGCGAGAGAGGCTTGGGGAACCACTGAGATAAGGTGCTACTGTCAGAGGTGGATCAAGGTAGTTGGAGGCCCCTGGTGGTAAAAGGTTTGAGGCCCATGGGCTTAAGAGTCGAAAAACTAAAATAGTGTTGTTGTTACTTATGCCACCTGATCGACAGGTGTTGAACATTTAAACTGGAGCACTCTATCTCTATCGAGATCATAATCTCCTACCAGGAAAAATTTGGGCAGTTGACTTTGCTGTTCTAGTTTGCCCATTTTTGTTACTATATTTGAGATATTGAATATAAACTTTATATGAATAAAATTATTTGTTTATTGGTGATATCTTTATGAAGTTAAGGAGGCGACATTGTTTGTGTGTGTTCTGTTGTTTGTTCTACAATATTCTCTGTGCCGACAGTGCGAGCGCCCCGCCGAAGCGATTGTCTCGCCGTAGTGGCATGGATTTAGTATCGGGTCGGCCGCGGAAAGAACCGGTCGGTACTTCGTCGCTGCTTCCCCGGGTAAGAGTGACCGCCGGAGGCGGCCGTGCTTGGAAGTTTTCATGAGTGAGTTGGTTGTCCAATCAGGAGTCAGCCTCTCAGAGGGGGGGGGGGTCTAGCTAATCAGCTAGCCCAAAAGTTAAGAGAAATTGATTTAATTTTTTGTTAGTAGGAAATTCATGTTAAAGTAGGATATTTCTGGGTCTTTTAAAGTTAGGGTCAGGAGTATAGATTTCTATTTTTCTTAAAAAAAGAGCTGTTATCTATGTTATTAAAGAATTTGGTTGAGATTTACTGGAAGGTTTCCCGGAGGGTTTTGAGGCGTACAGCGAGTCTAAGACTTCTGTTCCTCATAAACCACCGGGCATTTGTTAATTTTCTTATAATTACATTTTGAGACTGTTCGAGTATCTTAATAGTTGAATGAGCGGCATGACTCCAGATCGGGCAAGCGTATGTGGCGACTGGTCTGATAATAGAGGTATAGATAAGAGCACTCTATTTCTTAATGTCAAAGGCGACTTCCGGGAAAAATAAGGGGTAAATTTACTCGCTATCGCCCGGAAGTTGTTTTTAACGTAATTAATGTGAAGATTAAATTTTAAGTGGGCGTCTAAAATGACGCCTAGGTACTTAGTTGACCCGCACCAGGGGACCGGGTGGTTCTGTACGTGTACTGTCGGTGGTTTTTTAAATTTTCTGTTGGTGGAGAAGAAGACTGCTTCCGTCTTGGTAGCATTTAGGCTTATTTTCCACTTGTCGTACCAGTCTTCCTACTCCACCAAGTGACGATGTAGAAAGTGGGTGATCATGTTGATGTTGTTGCTCTGGGCCAGAATCGCTGTGTCATCTGCATAGAGGCAGATGGTGGTGTGTCTGGATGTTGGAATGTCATTGACGTAAATGTTAAAAAGCGTCGGGACGAGGAGGGAACCCTGCGGCGCCCCGGCTTTGATCATTTTTGTGCTGACGGCGAAGTTACGGTTATAGTAAGGTAGTAACATTATCAGATCAAGGTCCATGAAATTCATCGCGGCTAAGGGCTAGAATTTTACGCCTGTCGTTAGCCTTAGCATTATGCTAAAACAGTGAAATGAGTCGCTTACTTTAAATTCTCAAAATAAAATGTATTACTATGATAAAATTCATCGGCTAAAGAAAAATCTGAACTGTATAAAATAAAATTAAAAACCTTACTTAAGGGCTTACAGTTTTGCTATACAGTTGATTTCTCCTCTTTAGCAAATTCATCAATTATTTTTACCATATCTTTTTTGTCCAAAACATTTTATTCTGTATGTAATAGGGCCATGTTGTTCAATTTGTCTTTTCTCCCATAGAACTTCTTAAATTATTTTTTATCAAGTTTTAAAACTAAAAAAGATTATTCACCTGATGCATTCGATATCGGTATTGTTAAAAATATTTTCAAAAGTTTTTCTACTTTAGGATTTTTCTTGCACCTCGATAAATTTCTAGCGGGGGTTTCATTGTATCTTTGTATTCTTTTCATTTCTTGTTCCAATGTGGCGTAGTTGGTTTGTCGCTTGGGGCCCCTACCAGGGCTGGGAGCCCCTGCCGATCGCCAGGTCCGACAGCCGCTTAATCCGTCACTGACTACAGTGTAAAAATCTACAAGGAAAAAAGTTATTTACAACTTTTTTAATCTGGATTAATTCCAAATACATTGAAGAAATGCGTTGACATTTATTGGCATACGTTTCTTACAATAGTAAAATAAAGCCCGATTCCAAACGTTTTCTACCTTAAAATTTTACACTTTTAAAACTTTAATAATTTATATCTAATGCTATTTAATTTTGAGATGTACTGAAATGTGTTTCGTTCCTGCATTTAAGCCCACTTTTCTCCCTTCCCCCACGCACAGCAAATGATATTTTTACTTCCTCCCCCCTCCTCCAAGGCTAATTTCAAAATTAGTATGTGGAGTTGTTAGGTTTTTTAATAAGTAAGAGTAAACAAATTCCCGAATATACAAAGGAACACTAATTTGAATTTGTTTGTTGTTTAGGAGTTACATACTTCTGGTTGGCATTTTGTATAAATACTACAATGTTCTGGAAGATTTAATCTATGTGGGAATCACCATGGAAACCGTTGGTGTGTGTCATATATATATGCATACTATATAGTAGGTTGGTGTGTGTCATATATACACTGAAGAGCCAAAACGTTATGTCCACATCTACATTTTGCAATGAACTCGCCTGGATGACGTGAAGGCACGTGATCAGGTGGAAGTGGTATTTAACTGCTGCTGGAGAGTCTGAAGAATCATTCTTTCACTTACTTCTGTGTGTGATGGGAAAGACTGCGGATCCAAGCGACTTTGATAGAGGCAGATTGTAATGGCTCGAAGGCTCGGAACAAGTATTTCCGAAACTGCACGACTCGTGGGTTGTTCGCGATCTACAGTTGTTAGTACTTATGCACAGTGGATGAATGACGGTGAAACCAGCAGTAGATGACATGGTGTTGGACGTCCACACGCTATCAAAGAAAAAGGTCGTCGGATACTGTCTCGCATGGTGATGCAAAACCGGAGCCAGACAGTGACTCAGCTGACAGCCCAATACAATGCAGGGCCAAGTAGAATAGTATCGGAGCACACTGTTCAGCGGACACTGTTGGATATGGGGCTACGCAGCAAACGTCCCACTCGTGTGCCTTTCCTGACCAAACATCATCGCCAACTGCGCCTGCGCTGGGCCCGGGAACATCGCGACTGGTCCATGGATCAGTGGAAGAGATTCCTGGTCAGATGAATCACGGTTTGTCATTCATCACGCCGATGGCCGTGTCAGGATACGCCGTCTTCCAGGCGAACAGTTGCTCCCTCATTGTACAGTAGGTCATACACAGGTCGGTGGTGGTGGTATGAGGCTTTAGGGGTCGTTCTCTTGGGCGTCTCTTGGACCCATGGTTGTGCTAGAGCAGACTATGAATGCTACAGGGTATCTGAATATCATTGCGGATCACTTGCACCCTTACATGGCCTCTGTTTTTCCAGGAATTGTCTGTTCTGGAAATAGAATGTACCAACAGGACAATGCCCCACGTCATAAGGCTAAAATTGTGTTGGAGTGGTTCCAGGAACATGATGCTGAATTCCAGTTAATGTTTTGGATACCTAACTCACCGGATCTCAATCCGATAGAACACATTTGGGATGTCATGGGACGGTAGCTCAGAGTTCAAAGACCACCAATTCGCAATATCTCGGATTTGCGTGACCATTGCTTAAACATCTGGTACAATCTGTCTCCGGCCATCTACCAAAGACTTGTGGCATCTATGCCAAGGTGGGTTTAAGCTGTGTTGCGCGCCAAAGGTGGGCCAACTCGTTATTGACAGATGGTCATAATGTTTTGGCTCTTGAGTGTATATGTACATACTATACACTGGTGTGCAAAAATTAAGGACGAAGTCGAAAAATTAGCATATCAGCTGAACGAAGAGGCAGAGCGGACAGAAAGACCAATCAGGAGATTAAGTGAGGTGATGTACGGTAGCACATGCGCAGATATGCAGGTAGACGTAATGGGGGAGTGTCTGAGTAGTAAAGCATGTTGTCGGTGTAAGATTAGTATTTCTGGCAAAGAGATTGCACACCGTATAGCAGTTAAAATCACACCGAGTTGCTGCCTCAGCGAGAAATGGTGAATAATCAATCTGTTAGACGACATCTGGATGCTTTTACCCGAGGTCGAATCATTGGGTAGTTGGAGGAAGGTCGCAGTGTGACAAGTGTGGCTGCAGAGTTCGGAATTGCTCACAGCATCGTTTCACGACTTTGGAGACAATTTCAAACTACAGGAACAGCTATCCGGGGGTTCAGTAGTGGTCGTCCACGAGGAACACACCCGCAGATGACCGGTATATTGCCTTACAGGCCAGAAGAAACAGGCGGCAGACAGCGGGAGAAATCGCTAGACACACGACACAGGCGACTGGACGACCGATATCGCGTTTTACCGTGGCCAGAAGACTGCACGGTGGTGGTCTGTTTGCACGACGCCCTGTACGGTGTGTACCTCTAACGCCTGCCCATCGGAGAAGGCGTTCTCTGTGGTGCCGGGAATACCGGAATTGGAGAGACAATGAATGGGGACGAGTACTCTTTACAGATGAGAGCAGATTCAGTCCGAGTAGCGATTCTCATCGCATACTCATCTGGAGAGAGCGGGGAAGCCGCAATCATCCCTCGAACATCATTGAAAGGGACAGGTATGGAGGGGGCGGTGTTCTCGTTTGGGGAGGCATGATGCTTGGTAGTCGTACAGACCTTCACATCTTCGACGCAGGTTCAGTCAACGGGACCCGTTATTGTAACGAGATTCTTCTTCCATATGTGCGTCTTTTTAGAGGCGCTATGGGTCCGCAGTTATTTTTCATGGACGACAATGCACCATGTCATCGCACAGTAGCTGCCGAACAGCTCTTAGAGAGTGAGGATATTGAACGTATGGATTGGCCGGCATGATCTCCGGATCTCAATCCCATCGAGCATGTATGGGATTTTCTAGGCAGACGCTTGGCAGCTCGTACCTTACCACCAGTAACGATTCCGGAGCTTCGATTAGCGCTGCTAGACGAATGGGCAGCAATGCCTCAACAACTCATTGACACCCTCATTCTCAGCATGAGCAGACGCTGTGAAACCTGCCTAGCAGTCAGGGGAGATCATATCCCCTACTAAAGACCGGATATTTCTTGCTGGACACCCATCACAGGGATGTTTCGGCCTTCAGTCGCATTGCGCTCCATGTTACTTTTCCAATAAAGCTTCTTTTTATCCCTCTGATTTCTCTTTTAGTAAGTGTTGCTTACATTACTCATGTCCTTACGTATTGGGGATCTTACGGTATTAAATGTGTTGATTTGGAATGCTTTTGTACAAAGTTATACTGAAAAAACCGTCTCGTCCTTAATTTTTGCACACCAGTGTATAGTAGGTTGGTGTGTGTCATATATATATACATACCATATAGTAGATTGGTGTGTGTATGTTCTGTATTTGTTAGTATGTTCTACATTAGGGGTCTTCAACTTTTAACGCTCGAGGACCATATCAATATATTCTAAATGATCCGCAGCCTCATCAAAAAAAATTACAATGATCTGCGGGTCACACGACTGTCAAAAAAATAATATAGTCAGGAAATTTAAATAAGAAAGGGAGGTTTGTTCTACAAGACTACAACAGATCAGTGGCGGATTAAGCGGGTGTCGGTCCTGGCGGCAGCCAGGAGCCCCAAGCTTGATGAGTGCAAAGGCCAGCGACAAACCAATCACGCCACCTTGGAACAAGTAATGAAAAGATAACAAAGATACAATGAAACCCCCGCTAGAAATTTATCGAGGTGCAAGAGAAATCCTAATGTAGAAAAACTTATGAAAATATTTTTAACAATACCGAAATCGAATGCATCAGGTGAATGATCTTTTTTAGTTTTAAAACGTGTTAAAAATAATACAAGAAGTACTATGGGAGAAAAGACAAATTGAACAACATGGCCATATTATATGCATAATAAAATGTTTTGGACAAAATAGATATGGTAAAAATAATTGAATTGCTAAAGGGAGAGAAATCAAACTGTATAGCAGAGCTGTAAGCTTTTAAGTAAGGTTTTCAATATTTTTTATACAGTTAAGATTTTTTTTTAGCCGATGAGTTTTATTATAGCAATACATTCTATTTTGAGAATTTAAGCGACTCTTTTCACTATTTTAGTTTTTCGACTCTTAAGCCCATGGGCCTCAAACCTTTTATCGCCAGGGGCCTCCAACTATCTTAATCTGCCTCTGCAACAGATTCTAAGAGAAGAGATGGTGGTACAGTTACTTTGCGTGTTAAAGATAAAAGTTCACCTTTGCTTCCGAAAACTTCTCTGATTTTATGCATAGTCAGATTTTGTACATTTAAAATTGTTTAAAGACAATGAAATTTTTGATAAATTCTTCATTGGAAAATTTTATCTGTCATGGATTCCCGAGAGATCAAATGGCATACGAGTGAATGCAAATGCACCATTTTTGGTTACAAAAGCCATCTTACTAGTGTTTCGGGGGTTTACCGCGAGCTGATAGTACCCCGATCTAAGGTCAATCAACGACATAATTTCGCTGTGTGGAATAGTTGTAATTAAATCATCAATAACTGGTTATGGATACCTTGGATACTTAGTTATGCCATTTAATTTGCGGTAATCTATCGCGAATCTATGAGCTTCTGGGTCATCTGGAGGCAAACCATTATTTTTACGACATAAAACAACTGGAGATGCATAGGGGGATTGGATAGGTATAACCGTACCTTCCTCTAACATTTTATTGACGTGATATTCTATAATACTCTGTTGACCCTGTCATAGAGGTATGGCCGCGAAAACACGAGGGGGGGGGTATCTCCCGTATCAAACAATTTCGTGATATAACACGTGTGTCAGCCCCGGTTTATTAGAAAACAGTCCCCTGAAATCATTAAGTTAAATGTTTAATTCCTTTTTTTCTTCTTTTTCACCCAGCTTCGTGTTAGAGAGATTTATCACTACAGAGGTTCTTCTGCTATTGGTACCTTTTTAATTTGCGAAACTTGAATTATTAACGATTTGTTCCCAAAATCAAACCCAATTTTTTAATTCGTCATAAAATCAATGCCTTAGATACATGGGTACTGCATCTCAGCAATAACGTAGAAATTCCACATTTTTGAAAATTCTTGGGTCTTTATTTGTAATTCTACCATTCCGAAGTTTGTGCATTTGGCTCCTTGAACAGTTATGACCTCGGCTTTAGAATGCTTAATTGGGCTATAGGAAGAACATGACCTATGCGTTTCCTCGGAAATAAAGGACTTCTCGGCTCCTGTATCCGAAAGAGCTTTTGAAAATGTATCTTGTAGAAGTATCGGTGCATACGGAAGGGCAACAAGTGAAAATCGTAAAGCATTTCTTTTAATCTTATTAAGAGAGTTTGATTCAAATTGCAACCCCCCTTTCCTCCTGCAACACGATCGCTTGAAAGCTTAAATTACCCTTTCTTTGACCTCCCCTGGTACTATAATTATTCGGCCCTTGGTTTACTAACATACTACGATGTCTATAATTGTCGGGTCTATGATTATGTTGATCATTTCGGTTCCATCTCTCGAACCCACGATTGCGAGTATCACCACGATAAAAGTTATTTGAATACCTGTTCGTTATCCTCCGATCAAAATGTCTATTTACCACCCCTGCATCTCTCCAATTTCCATTTCCACTCCTTTCTGCAAATCTCCTACTCGAATCCCAATTTCCTCTTTCAAAACTATTGCTCGAACCCTGGGTTCCTTATTTCTATGCCGTTCCTCATATTTATCAACCAATTCTAATAACTGTGCCTTAGTAATGGAGTTTCTTACTTCTACATAATTCATAAAATTGGGTCGAGTCTCATAATAATATGATTTAATATTTAAAGGTTCATCGTTTTGAAAATCCAGCTTCTTATGAATTTTCAGCCCATTTATACACAAAATCGGACGGAGTCTGATACACTATACACTGATTCGATGAAAAAAACTGAGCCTCTAATTCTGATCTATTTCGCACTACTGGAAAACTATTAGTTAATTTCCGTTTAAGTGTCGCGAAGTCCCAATGACTTCAAACCAATCTAGCGCCCGTCCTACGAGACGATCTTTCAGGAAGGCAACATACCAAATTTGCGGGTATCTCATAGCACGCTATGTTATCATCAATATTTGCGAGAAACTCCCAATACATTCATTCTCCTTGCCGGAGAAAAATAATTCGGGCAAGAGCCTAAAATGAGCACCATTCCCTATCTCGGTCGTTGGGCGCCAGTGAAACGCGCCCCCAAACTCCTTCTACCCTGTGACCCAACTAAAGGTGAGGAAGGAATTAAAGGATCATTTGACATGATAAATTCCAATTATTTTATTTATCAACTATAATCGACTTAAACACAAATAACACTATATATAGGAAAATTCAGTCAAACAACAGGGGGAAGAGACGAGATTCACGCGTTTGGGGAGAATACATTAAATATCTTCTTTATAGTAATGTGGTTCTTCCTTCACATTATTTTACACAAAAGATAAGTACTTAATGACCGCCTAACGATTTTAACACTTTAAACGTCAACGTAATATGAAGTTGACAGTACCTGACTTTAAATAGTCTTCTAATCAATTCTAGTTAACTTTCACTTTCTGATTATAATCCCTTACAACAGGGGTGGGCAGACTTTTCCAGGGTGCGGGCTACTTGTAATTTCTTTTTAAGGAGTTGCGGTCCACCCATTGTCAGTGGCACGCATAAGGGCGGGGGAGGGGTCCACGGGTCCGGACTCTTCCTCATAACCCTTCATTTTTTTCCGATTCATTATAGTCCCATGTATTTTGTATGTAAAATGTAATTAAGTATTTAATATTAGTAATTTTTTTTATTTATCAATGCCAATTATATATTCAGCAATTTATTTTTTGCTGTTTTTTTTTGTTTGTTTGTTTCCGAATGTCGACAAAATAAAAAAAAAATATGTTTGGCTGCGTATTTGGGTATGATACGAGAATTGTGGATCTTCAACCCTCGACACCTTTCCCTTTAAAAATTCTTGTGTACGCTACTGCCCAGTGTCGTAGGTGTGGTGAGGTAAGGAAAAGGATATTATTATAACTTAATAATAAGTACAGAGTATGTACTCACATTTACAGAACTAAAATAAAAAAACAACACTTTTAAAACCGCGTTTAAAGCAAAACGCAAGATACGAGCTTAATAATAATAGCCCCAAATATAATTATATAAAATGTGTGATACATCTATTACATGAAATAATTCAAAATACATTAAAAAATGAAACACTTTTATCTAAAGTTAGTTTTTATTGTAATAGTCAGTAGAAGGCTTAGTCTGCGTTCTGTCAGCCAATCTTGAATTTTCCGCTTATAATTACTAACTCGAAAAATTTTGGAGCGATCACCCCAAAATGTCTTGGTGGTCCACTGGTCGATCACGATCGACGTAATGCCCACCCCGGCTTTACAAGGTAATCTTTACCTTGAACATTTCTTGTCACATCTAGTGAACTAAACTTCTAACTTTCTAATTTTTCATTCACTATTCTATTTACTTCTGATTCACTCTTAATTCACTAACACTTTAACTCGCGAAGTAGAAATATATATAATACACTTAATTTGTATATCAAGTTTCCTTTTGTAGGAGAAGATTGGTAATTTTTGCTAGCCCAAAAGAATACCCAAAAGGACTGTTAGTATAAGGTCGCGTATAGATCCGTCACAGAGTTTAACATAGTTTTAAAGTAAAATCCAGAATTATGAGTTTTATTATTTTGGTCAATTTTTCGCATTTTAAACGTCCTTGATCTTATAGCGTCCCCGCCACTTCCCATTAATCTTCATGTTGCGGCCCGCGTGAAATAATTATAATATGTTCGTGGTTAGGCTGAAAAAAGGTTGAGTACATCTGATATACACCATGGGAGGGCATTAAGTCGATGGTGATCGACCTGTGGACCGCCAAGACATTTTGGGGTGACCACTTGAAGATTAGCAGTTTGTAATTATATACCGAAATATTCTAGATAAGCTGATTTTAATTTGTAGGTATATTCTCCGTATAACGCGCACCTCCTTTTTTGCGAAGAAATCTGAAATGTACGTGCGTCATGCTCTTATGTTTTTAAGTCATTTATATTCGAAGTATTATTCTAGGCTTTAGAAAAAAATAGCATACTTCTAGAACAAGAGCCCTCAAAGTTTACAAGAAGTGTTATTTCTTTTAAATAAACAGTATTTCGATACATGTAGAAGCCTGATTTTTTTTCTATTCTCATCATTTTTTAAAAAACTTATATGGTTCTCATTTTTATATCCGGCGTATAACTCGCATCTGTAAATTTGGATCTTATTTTTTGTGTTAATAGTGCGCGCTATAAGCTGGATTTTTTACGGTATTTTTAATTGTCTGATAATAAATGCATCCTTTGACATTATTATATTTGTGGCTTTTATTATCATGCTTGAATCTTGCGGTTTGCTTTGAACGTGGTTTTAAAAGTGTGAGTTTTTTAAAAAAATTTTGTTATATAGATTACATATTCCGTATTTATTATTATAAAATATAGTAGTAGACCTTTTCCGAACCTCGCCACACCTACGACACTGGGTGGACCACTACACCTTGCAAAAATTAGAAATATAATAGCCCATACCCCCATCCCTGAAAAAAAAGTCTCTGCCTACCCTTGATGTATACACTATTTCGAGAATGCGTAACTATGAGAAAAAAATTAAATATAATGAAAATCGCTGCGAAAGGCGCAAAAAATGTTTACTATACTCTGTTTCACCTCAAGTTGGCAGCATTAGGAAGGGTACGATGACCGAATCACAGCCGCTGCCGGGTTACTCTAGGAGCAGAGTGTGACTAAACGAATAAATATCACCATATTTGGCGAGTGGGGAAAAAATGCTTGTGGAAAAAAATTTTCATTAAAATTGTAGAAGCTGTTTTTTTTTGTTTTTTTTTTGAAAATAGTATATGCCACTTTTTTAATGGAGATATTTAATGGCTTACGTTTCAATATGTTTAGAAATATTGATGAATAAACTAGCAAAACTTTTCTCGAACAAAATCTCAATAGTTCTTAACATATTGAAGGCAATGTTTTTTTAATGAAAAAATACCGGTAAATTGTAATTCATGCTTTCATTAACTTGATTTTTTAAGTGACTTAGGGCACTTTCAAAATAAATGGCTCATTTTTCTTTAATTTTTATTTATTACATCCGTTTATAAAATACAAATTTCTATCTTGTTTTTTTAGAATTAATCGCCTTTTCTCGGTTATTACTATTTTAAATCCGTTTGTTATAATTATTCACATCCATGTATAAATGCCGTTTATGTATGTTAACTTAAAATATACAGAAGCACAAATTTCAGCAACATCATTTACTTCCTTCAGAAATTTGGTTAATGTAGGAATCTCATTTTTTCGAAACAAGCCATGAATTTTTCGCCGAATGCATGCAATGTGAAGTCGTCATATTTCACCAGCCTATTACGCTTGCCTACGATACCGGGCCGTTTTTTACCAGGAGAACTTACAGCACTTAAAGCCTTCTTTTCTTTCTTCATACGGAAAACAGTTCTTTTCGAAACGCCAATCAGTTCAGAAACCTTTTTCACGATTTTTCTGATGGATTCTTGCGGGTTTTCTTCTCGAAGTCAATATGTTTTTCCGAGCTCCGATGGTGTATACAGCGAGGTTGGTGACATTTCTATCTCAGACATGTTCAAAATGTCAAAAAAAAAACACAAGACCAAAGATAGTTGTACGAAATATCAAAATAGTACGTATGAACGATAGCAAAGACGCAATGGGAATGGCGTTGATTTGGCGGGAATGCTTAGGTAACTCCGCCAAGGATGTAATCTTGAAAACCGGTTTTTAGCCAAGTGAAGTTTCATCAAATTGTTTTTTAACTGTATTCGTTCACAGATATTAAGGAATAAATGCTTTTAAGATGTGATTAACTTAAAATATATCCTTAAAATCACAATTTCGATAATACACGATACTTTTTAACAATTTACTATGCATTCGCTTTCATTTAAATTCCAAAACAAGTTGGAACTATTTTTCAAGCGGATTGTTACATTTCCTACCCTTCCTAATGCTGCCAACTTGAGGTGAAACAGAGTATAATTTCAGATCAGGTGATGGGCGGGGCTTAACTTGACCAATCGGGGTGCAGCTAAGATCAACGGAAATAAAATTCTTATTTTTTCAATCTTGCCAGTTTTTTTCGAACATAGAATTGGCGATAAAGCGCCAAATATGGAAACCATTTTCAACAATGCAAAAGCACTAATTTGATCACGAATCATTTCAATTTCTTTGAGCTTAGCTGTCGTTTGACTTATTGTTAGTAGTTATTTTAAAGAGATTCTTGGTTATATAGATTATATTTAAATTTTTGGAAACCACCTTGCTTTGTAAGTACACTTCTTTATTAATAGTTTAAATTTGATTTTAATAGTGATTTAAACAATGAATCAAAACTGTATATATTTCACTTAAAATAGATCTCTATGGAATGTGTTAGGTCGAAATTGCAATACTTTAAATATATACAGTGGACCCCAAAAGTGTTCGTACACTTGCAATTTTCTGTAAAATTTAATGTTTTTGACAAATAAAAATTTATATATTGGAATTGTAATTTTTTATATCTGCTACTTGCTCTTAATGAAATGGCATAATCAATTTTTAAAAATAGTATAACTAATTTTTTTAAAAATTAATAATCAAAAAGCTACTGAAAAATTACGCCACAAAAGTCATCGTACACTTAACAAAAATCTAAACTTAGCTTTGAATATTGTATTCCTTTCTTACTTTAGTACTTAGTAGGATATCTTTTAGTGTCCACAATAACTTTTAAATGTTTTGGTATAGGTTTAATCAGTTTTTCGTAATTTCTACATCGATTTTCCTCCATGCTTCTATGATTATGGTTTTTACTTCACATTTTGTGTTCATACTTCATGTTTTCATTTTTTTAAATCAAATTCTCACCAAATATAATCCACTGGGTGAAATAAACTGTTTTAGGAGGTGTTTTCAGAAATTTGGGACAGTTATTGAGACACCAGCAGCGTAAATTCAGAGCAGTCCGCTTGGCGTCATTATCCTATTAAAAAATGAAGTCTCCTCCAATATCCAAATTTTAGGCAGATAATTTAAAATTTCTCTTTAAAATATTGAAATAGTGCTCATGATTCACAATACCATCAAAAAATACAAAATTACCTAATGCCATTCCATTAAGAACAAGTAGAAGATATCATTAAAAAAAGCCACTTAGAGACTTCATTAAACAGAGGTCCGACTGTATATTAAAAACATTTTTTTCTACTGCTTGCCCATCTATTTACCACTAACTTATTGAAGATTGTATTAAGATTTCATAGCTGACACTTTGCAATTTTTTAATGATTTTATAATAATTAATAAATATAGGGTGTTTATTTCATTTGAGAAGTTACGGAATATAGATTCATAGTTTCATGTTAAGAGCATGGTTTCTTGAGTGCATTTCGGCCATAATTGTCATCCTTTTTCAGTGCTCTCTGAATTGTGGTTAAAGTTACACTTTTTTGCAAGATCTCGGCCACACTTTTAGCTATTTGTGAAGCTTATAGTTATGGATTTATTTTTATAGAGCGTATTAAAAAGCAAAATTCTCGAGATAACACTGCAGAAGGGCGGACGGATCTTGGCTTGGACGTTAAAATTTCAGTTGATTTGCAGTTTATGAATTTTTTTTTAAATCAATGAATGTCTCCTATTAACAGTTTCAGCAATTGCTTCAAAAATTTCCCCCTTTTCCAAGATCTCTGATGATTTTTCTTTCAATAATATATCGATCTCTATTCTGTTGCCTGCTATGGAACCACAAAAGCTTTCAAATCTCACATTCTTAAACAGTAAAAGAAGCTTATAATTACTTAAAAACACAATTTAGTGTGATTATTTTGCAATAAAAGGTTTTTAAGTAGGTTTGTAATAAAAAGGTAAAGATTTGTAAGTGTACGCAAATAAAAGGTTTGTAAGTGTACACAGAGAATTTTGGCGCGGGTGGTCGGTGATTATTTGGTGGTCATTCTTGTTTTTTCTAGTTAAGGTGAAATTTGTTGCTGTTTGATTAAGAAAATTTTTTAAAATCCCTGACAGCTATGTTGATTTTCTAAAGCGAGATTTTAATAGTAATTTTAGCATAAACACGTAAGATGATTGCCTGTGCGCAGACTTTCGGAAGCAAGTATATTCTAATATTCTGCGTTACGTCATTTTGGATCACTAATATGAATTTAGAAAAATGGTTATTGTTAAATTTCAGAAAGTACACTATAAGTATATTGTCATTTATAATCTCTATATTAACAAAATTAAAATGTTTTTTTCATGAGGTTTGTGTTTAGATGGATGCATATATAATGTAGAAGGATTTATTTTTGTATATAATATATTATGAAATATTCATCACCAAACATATGAAGTAAAGCAGGTATTGATCTCAATCCTTTGAACATCAGCAGGTATTGATTTCATCATCTGCTGATGTGCAAAAGACATAATTTTGAAATCTGAAATATCCTCCTTTGACAATGATTCTGGCTGATGCACTTAGTATATTCTTTTTAACGACCCCGGTTTACTATAATGCTTAGAGCAATGACTCTCAAATTTTTTTTCGGAACCCTTTTAACAATTTCAAAATTTGGCGGCACAGTTACAATAAAATAAGTTTAAAAGGAATTATGGATAAATTTTTCTAAATAAGCCGAAAGTACATTCAATGACAATACTTTTTGAGAAATAAAAATCAATTTCTTCATAAATGCAAAAGATTAGTGAAATTAAAACATTTTTAAATATTTTAAAAAGTACGGTTTTGCACATTTTTTTTTCAATATTTATAATAACATTTTAGTTAGAATGTTTTAAGTGTATTTGGTATAAAAGTTTTAAGAGAAAATTTTGTAATATTAACAAATTTCTGAGATTTAAGCAGATAATTGGGCATTTTTGAATCATTTAAAAATAAAAATGTATATATTTCCCCGGTTATATTATCTTGACACTTATAATCATGCATGATTCAACGATATTAAACATCTTTCAGAATAAGTGATGTTTACAAATTTAATATGAAGCTAGTTTTTAAGTAAACGATACAAAATTCTATAAATTATTTATATTTAAGTTAAAAATTTGATTTTACGGTTTTGTAACAAAACAAAATATTGAGAGTTGAGAAGGTCAGTTATAATTTATTTTGCATTAAATGAATAACAAATTTGCTTTTATGAAATTTTTGTTTTTATTAGCTTTTTGAGTGTTTTATCTTTTTTTTTTGAACTACTATTGAAGTTAAGGTACATAATTTTCATAAGATATTGTAGTAAAGTTTTCAGATATCTCGAATGCTCTATTCTGTTACTCTGAGAATGCTTTTTGTGTATGTTTGAAAAGGTCATGAGCAAAATGTATGTTGCAAAAATTTACTTAGTGACAACAATTATAATACACAATTAAAGTTATTAGATGCATCGCCGGACCATGCAGCTATACATGGATGTAAATTAATATTTTTATTAAAAATCTAAAACACAGTATTGTTTTTTATAATTCATACTAAATATATTTAAAAAATCTTACAATGGCTGCTTTCTATTAGGTAAAAATAGATTAATTTTATAAATTATTAATCGAAAATAGAATTTGATTTTATCCTTGAGGGATAAAAGAGGGAAAAGTTTTATACTCCAAAAAAAGCTCGTACAACACCGGGTTAAACGAGGGAAAAGAAATTTTCCTAATAAGTAATAGAATAAATTTCGGTTAAAAAGGAAGTTTACTGACATAAATATAGAAATCACTCTACTAGAAGTGCTGGCGCCGAGAGCGAAAGGGAAATTTCCATGGGGCAAAAGTGATATACTCGATAAGAGCCCGTACAACGCCGGGCTAATCTGAAGGGAAACAAACCCGTCCGATGGAACAAAGAGGTGGAAGAAATTTCGAAATAGGGTATTTTAATGATATATTAAAATGGAAGTCACAAACACACCAGGAAGAGTGCTTGCACGTAGACGGGAAGGGGGGATTTTTAAGGCAAAAATCTATACACTTGAAGATGCCTGTTCAACGCCGGGCCATGCAGCCAGTAAGTTCTTTAAATTTTGCCTCAGTTATTGATAATTTGTTGACATAATACACGATAAGAAAACTGTACAGAGTCAGGAAGCAACAGTTTTTCTGAAAATGCTGCAGTTTAATTCATAGATTAATTTGACAAAAATAGGAGATTAACATAAATAAAGATTTTATTATATAAAAATTTGCTTTAGTTTTACCCTTCTTTTCTATTAAGCAAAAAATAATCGTTTCACTGTGTATGTTGCCTTGTGTGTGTTCATTTTAACGCTTTACTCGTCAATTGTTAAATGCAAATGCTTTATAAAGACAGTAATACACTCGACTAACTCGAATCCGGAGTTAGTGCTTTTCAGATCTCATCGATTCATCTTATGTTTTATAAGAAAAAAATATGATGAAATTTGTGAAAAATTAATAATTTGATTAAAGAAGTTGTGGATCTTACCAGGCAAATAAGTGGATAATAATGCCATTCAAGAACTGCTAAATTCCCACAATCTCCTAATCCAGGGATGGCGAACCAGTGGCACGCGACACAATATTTTATGCACGCCAACGATCAACGTGGTTTGCATTTTATTTCAAAATGGTATTACGAACAATCAATCACAAGTGGGGGATCGATCGCAGGCGGTGGGGAGCACCCTAGTTATTGTCTTGTTTTAGTTACGTAGTAGACTACAATTGTTAATGATACAAAGTTTGTCTAAGCATAGCATAATCAATTTCATTGACACAACTGTATTTAAAAGTTAATTTTGCTGTATTTACGATTTTTGTTATTTATCATGTGTGTGTGTGTGACTAGTTCAGCAAAAGAATAAAAAGTGCAAGATAGTAAGTGCAACGGAGAATTTCAAATTTGGTTAATGTAGAAATATGGCATTATATCAATAAAAGCGACCATGAGGTGTGTGTTTTATGTTCTGGAATAGTGGTGTGCAGAACATGTCTATAAAACGGCATTTAAATTCAAAATATATTAAAAAAATAAAACATTTTTATCTAAAGTTAGTTTTTGTCGTTATAGTCAGTAGACGGCTCAGTCTGGCTACTGTCAGCCGATCTTGAATTTTCCGTATATAATTAATTACTAAATGGTAAAAATTTTTAGGCGGTCACCTCAAAATGTCTTGGTGGTCGATCGCGATCGACGTAATGCTCACCCCGGCTTTAAAGGATGCAAAATTAATGTATAATAAAACTCTGTAAATCTGAATTGTGCTAAACTCTATTCTCTAATTCTGCATGCAATATCACGGGAATCAAATTGTTTCAAAAATACCTACTGAGCGGTACGCTGAATCATGTTGGTAGATTGGTTTGGCATGCCACAATTAAAATGTTGCCGCGATCCCTGGTCTAGATAAAAATAACTTCGGCTTGCGATTTTGTATTAGTGTTGTGTTTAGGAAACATTTTTTTCTTCTGAATTACTTAATCCTTTTCTCTCCGGCCCCAGTTAAAAATAATTTGTATCTTTTCATGTGTGAAATCATATCCAGAGTTTGGAATATTATGGTATCAAGAATTCCAAAATCACCCCCCCCCCCTCCTCATAACCACCCCACCATCTTATTAAAAATATCTTCAATACACGGCATTGGGTGTTTGACGCCAAGCGATTGTTTATTGACAGGTCAGCGCAAATTCTAAATGACCCGTCTTTCTTTGAAACTACAACGAGAGGTGTGGTCTCTACTTGAAATGAATCTGCTCCTTCGATGATGCCTTCGGAGCCTAATTTATTTCGTTAACTTGCTCTTTTAGTGTATAAAGAACGGAATAACTACTATATATGCTTTTTGATAACAGGAATGGCGCCATTGCATAATTTAAGTGAACATTTGAAGGTTGTGCAATTTGACCTTCTTTCGGCGCGAATACAACAGAATATTCTTACGTGATTTTATCTGTTGTGTTTTTCATTGTGAAAATCAGACTCTAGTTAATGCTTATAAACTTATTTATTGTTGCTAATGCCACCTGTCTGACAGTGTCAGATCGAGACCCACAAAATTCATTTTGGCTAGGGGCTGGTTTTTCTACACGTTTATCCGTAGCTTTGAGCACCATGCAGGTGACAAAAAGATTTAGCTGTCTTCCACCCCAAATTTTTGGGGGGGGGGAACGCGCTGGAAGTTGTCAGAGACCTCCCACCTCACTTCCCCTTACACCAACCAAAAGAGAGGATTTGAGGCTTGACGGCTATTTAGAGTACCCCCATGCCGCAAAGGGGCACTATACATTTACAAACATCCATGCCTTCTCCGGGATTCGAACCCAGGCACTACGGCACAGCAGTCAGCATCGCAAACCACTGTACCCCGGAAGGGCGACAAATTCATTGCAATTCTGTTTATTTATTGCTGACGTTGGTTATGTAGATTCTTAAATACAAGTTAGATTTTGCTGTGGTGCCTAAGGGCTGAATTCCTTTACTAATAATTAAGATATTTTACTTATTTTGCATAGAAGTTTACTTATGTTGTTTTTCGGAAGTTTAGTAATGAATATGTTCGATAAAAAAAAAAAAAGAGCGATCAAGTTCATATGAATTTCTATTCGAACTTTTATTTACATGCATTAGTAAGAAATTTGTCAAGTTTTTCTGCAAACTTTTTTTTTGTCGTATGCCAGCAATGTAATTCAGAAATTCTCCGATTTCTAATGACCATATTTCAAAAGTTATCTTTGGACTTGTGTGTATTTCCATATAATTCGCCGCAAGTGTTGAATTTATGGGAATAATTATTTAAGCATTTTAAAAAAAGTCAGACGAAAAAAATCTTTCAATGCATTTGTGTTGTTTTAGTAAATCATAAAGTTGCATCTTTGACAGTGGCGTAACGGAAAATAATTGAGCCACCCCCCGCAAGGTCAGGTCTTGGGCCCCAAGCCAATATATATATAAAAAAAAATACTTGCTAGAAAAAGCCTGCGTTCATCTACTATTGCGTACAAAAACAACGGGAAAAAAAAATTTTTTAACCAGAATTTGAAATTTTTTTTTAAATAATATTTTATTTAGTTCATTCCAATTATTCAGAATAACAAAAGTAAAATCTGTTTTTTCCCCCATAGATTTTAAATTAAAAGCAGGTTTATAGCGATACTAACAATAGTCAAGTAGAAAAATTCTGCGTTCACTGTTTTAGTAGTAATTATAAAAATTATTTAAAAAGGACAATGGGCTTTTCAATAGCTGCAGTAGCGTTACGGAAAATAATAAGGCCCACCCCCTCGCAAGGTCAGGTTTTGGGCCCCAAGCCAGATCTTACAAAGGATTACAAAATCAAACATAATGTGCCGATACACACCGATACACATCACCTAAAAATATTTAAACATTAAACTTATAACTGAATACAAAATCAACCTGAGTCTGAATAAACGAAGTAAATAACCTTTAACATTAGAGAGTATTTATTAAAATGGAAAATCTCTCTAACAACAGTCGAAAAATAACCTGGTAACTTAAATAAAAACAATACATTAAGAAAGACACGAAAACTGTAAAATGATTTTCGACTGTAAATGATAAATTTTTTATGATAAATTTAAACTGTAAATGAAAAATTAAAATGCATTGAATATAAAAATAGAAATGCCTGTTCCATATGAAAGCAAATTTGTGAAACGTTTCTCATGATGTATTATTTGATTGAATACTCATAAATCTGACCAAATTATTATTTAAATGCTCTCTCTGGTTTTCCAAGTATCGCAATACTATTTCATGTGAAAAAAGCATAACAGATGCACGTTATTTACGACTTCGCTAAAAGAAAATGAAGTACATGAGGGGGAATTAAAGTTTCCAATAAGTTATATATATACTCGGAAACTTCGGTAGAAAGTAAATCAGTCTTTTTTTCTCTCTCTCTACTGTAATGTAAAGTATACTAGATAATAATAGTGTTGATTTCTTTATCTTCCTAGTCTGATTCTCCATCTGACTTTTATTTTATCTATTAATAATATGGGTTTGAAAAAACACTACTAAAGAAAAGTATCTCTTGTCGCTGGGATTACAGTACATCAAACAAAATGTTTTTTGATTTGGTTATTGGATCAAAGATATCTAATGAGCGCATTAAAATTTGGATTTTGAATGACGTTAGATCGCCAATTGGAAAATCGCTTAAAAGTTAGATTTTAAAAAATCGAAAAAGAATTTTGAGAAAATCTTCATGAAGGGCGTCTGTCAGGCTTTGGGCCCCTTTGAAGCCTTGCCCCCCCCCGCAGTGCGGGGGTGTACGTTGCGCCACTGATCTTTGTGAACAACTGCAGTTCTGTTTTTATAAGAACTTTAGTGTGCAAACATCGTGATAAGTTAATTTATGTTTCAGAAGCAGATGTGCGTTTGGAAAAATTATGCCGATTCAAAATAGAAAATTTAAACTTTCAATTCATAAGAAATTCTAGAAGCGTTTCTTTTAAACAACATAATGACTTTTTCTCGAATTCTTTTTTTTTTTTAAACGTGCATCGTTCTTACATTAAGTTATATTCTAACTTAAGAGATTTTGATTTCATAATAATGTATTTGAATCAAATATTGAGCTTCAAATGATTCAAAGAAAAGCTGAAGACTTTTTTTTTTTTTTTAATATGTTTTTTTTTTATTTTTTTTTTTTTTATACTTGTATTTTTTTGTAATCAAATATTAGAGTTATTATTCTATACATAAGAACAAAATTTTAATATATGTTAATATGTTACACTTGATAATATAATAATGAATTATTCTGAAACACATTTACCTTTTTTTGTCAACGTCATACTTACCATAAGTAGAATCAATGTCTGATCAATATATAAGAATTGTTGTGTTGATTAATTTCTTTATTTACATAGTATTTTAGAGCTACACGAAGGCTACTGTGGTGACGGTCCTCGTGATTTAAAAAGCAAACGCACAGAATCAACTTCAAGTTTAATTATTATTTTAAAAAACTAAATAAACACCCTTTTTATAGCTAATCGAACTAAGTTGTAACTTAATCTTTTAGTCGCCAAATCTGGAAATGGGAAATCGTTAATCCTGATGATCCCGATCAGGACAACAGAACAAAATTATCAAATTATTGTATTGTCATCGATCGTGAACAAGGGAGCAAAATTTCAAATTAATCTGACCTTTTGAAGGGGGTAAAAATACTGAGTTTGAACATCCAAGTTTTATAAAAATATTTCTCCATAAATCCTTTTATCTAAATAATAATTATTAAACTCTTATTTGCATAAAGCGCACACATTTTGAGAATTTTTCTTGTCAGAATTTCGTGAATTTATTCCAATATTGATAATTTAAAGTTCGTACAAACTTATTTTATTTAATGTAGAGTTTGAAACATCTAAGTTAAAAACAAATTTAATACCTTAAGTCATAATTCTTTCTCAAATTTTTGAAATAATTTTTACTTTTTTTTTATTTAAGTCGCTGATCTTATGTATTCTTATTATGTTCTGTAATGTTAAATCCTAATGTAATGACTTATATAAATATGTTTGTAAATATATATCTTTACTAGCTGTTACCCGCCCGCTTCGCTGGGTATTTCATGATGTTTTATAAATTTTTACTGCTTATATATATGTATAAATTATTGATATCTAAGTCCTAGCATTAAGAATTCGATTGAATTGAAAAATATACTTATACCTGTAACTGTCACCTGTTGATAAAAAAAAAAAAAGGGCAGAACTCATCTAATTTGTATTTTCTAAAAATCTCTACAATTGAAGCATAGAATGATGTTTGCTCTTTCGTAACTCAAAAACCAAGTGGATTCCCGCAAAACCAATTTTCGGTGGATCTCTACTCCGTAAATTGAACATGCAAGCCAAATTTCAAGTCTAAATCTAACAGAAAAAAAGAAGTTTTACCATCAATATCCCCGTAATCCCGTTGAGAGCCGTTTTCCAATATAACCGCTCTTAGAGGATTTCAATTCAACAAAAGAAAAATGCAAACCAAATTTAATTATTATAGTCCTTGTAGCACGAAAAAAGTAATTTTTCTTTGTCAATACGTCCCAGTAACCCCCTGCACCCCCCCCTAAGAACTTGATTTGCTTAAAATACATTCTTAGTGGATCTCTATTCAACAAAAGAAATATGCTTAACAAATTTCAAGTATATGGGTCTTACAATTAAAAACAGGAATTTTTTTCTGTAACTCCTCTTGACCCCTCGCAAACATCCTTAGGGGTCAATTTTCCCCTTTTACTCTTTGTTAGAGGAACTCTATTCCATGAAAGGAACATGCCTACCAATTTTCAAGCAGGATGATCAAATAGTTTAAAAATGGAAATATTTATCGATTACGCCTCTTAATCTCCCGAAATTAAACTTGGTAGTTGATATTCGCAAAACCCATTTTGTAACTGATCATTATTCTACGAAAGGAATCTATATATCAAATTTAAAGACAGTGCGTCAAATAGTTTAAAAATGGAAATAATTATCTATAACGCCCCCTAAGCCCCTGCAACGCCACTTGGGGGTCGATTTTCAGCAAACTCATTTTGTAGCGGATCTCTACTCTCTGAAAGGAATCCGCTTACCCAATTTCAAGATTGTACATCAAGTAGTTTAAACATGGAAACAATTATTATTAAAGGCCGTAACGCCCCTTGCATTTCGAATTTCGGAAAATCCCTTCTTAGCTGATGTCTACTCTATCAAAGGAACATGTCTACCAAATTTCAAGTCTGTAGGTTGAATAGTTCCAGAGATTTCGTGATTAGTCAGTCAGTCGCTTTTCTCCTTTATATATATAGATATATTAAATATACGTGTCACAGTGTTTGTCCGCAATGGACTCCGAAACTACTCAACCGATCATAATATAATTTTGCATATTATCGACACTATTGTTGATGAAAACAAAACCGTAAATTTTGCAACCGATTTTTTGAATTCTCTTTAAGTAACAGGAATGTCACCACACAATCTTCGGTTGAAGATTAGTTCCCTGGATATTCTTTTGCGTAACTTAAATCTACCTAGATTAAGTAACGGAGCACGTTTCATCATCAAAAGAATTGCCGGGAATTTCTTGAAGCAAACATTTTGACTGTAAAGTTTAAACGAAAATTCGGTTATTCTACTACGGAAACTGTTGCTACGTATTCCACTGATACAGTCAGAATATCTAATACCATTCAAAAGGCTTCAACTCCCGATTCGTTTGGCTTTCGCGATGACCATAAATGAATCTGAAACCCGAACAATATTCATTTGATACTTGGACTTAGAAAATCCATGTTTCTCGAATGGGCAACTAGATGTTACATGCTCACGTGTGCGGAAACCGATGAATCTATTTGAGTTAGCAAAATACGGGTTACCTAAAAATATTGCGCACCAATTAGCGATTAATTGTATAAAATTATTTGTCGTTATACTTTAAAATGAAAAAATAATTTTAAAAATAGCAAAGAATCAACGTTATTCACCAGAATCAACGTTATTCACCACATTTATAAAATTAAACCTTCATATGTTGTTACTTAACGACTTCGTTAGTAATTCATGCATTATACTACACTCAAATAGGAGATGAATCAAATGCAAAATTAAAATAATTTGTTGTTTTATACTTCCCTCCAAAATTATAAACGAAGATTAATTTGACTGCATTGAATAGCTTAGGATAATATTGAACTAACGTATTAAAGCCACAGCAACGCGTGGCCGGGTCAGCTAGTATATATATATATTACAAAAATATACACAAAATAGTGATAATTCTAAGATAACAAAAGTCATGATAGAATAATGTCTTAGTCTCAGTAGTACTAGAGCAAACTCCTGGCCTTAGGAAGCAGGATTGCAGGTTTAAACAAAGTTTTTCGGCCAATCCCCTGAATTTGCCAATACAATATATATAATATATTCGACGCTTTATTGTAAGCCAACGCCAGCTGTTCTGATTTTTTAATTGAATTGTATATTCATTTCTAAAACTGTGAAATCGGCCTTTTTTTGCTGTATTGGAGGCGAAAGCGTCGGGAAGTATCCATAAAAGTTAACTGATGCTGGGAGTTAAATCTGATGGTTAGATAATCTTTTCTGAGAAAAAAATATTAGCTGCGTAATTTTATTTTCGGATATTCATGGTGAGAAAATTATAAATGTCAGATGGAAAGTATAGCATTTTGCTTAGACTATAAATTAATTATCCTTACATATATGCAGAAGTGATTTAACATTATCAACCAATTTTATTTTACATTTAAAAATTAATGAAAATGTTTTACGGAATTGCGCTTAAAGAAGCCAACGGGTTTTTCCTTATAACTTTCGTTCAGTTAAAAGGCTGCAAACACATATTTAGAAAAAAAAATGTTTCAAAAATAATCTCATTCTGTTTTAAAATGTAAAAGCCAGCTGTTCTATTTCTGTATAAGAAGTCAATCAATTGACTTGAGTTTGATTGAATTGTGTAAATTGAATGAGTTCTCGATTTGAAAATTCTAATAAAATCACAAAAGAGTTTGGAATATTCCAAAAGATATTCCAAACTTTTTGGGTCACTTACTATATTTCGTCGTTTTTCAATGGATCAATTAGATATTCGTCGGATTACATATATCAATTCGAAATCACAGTGAAGTTAACGCTCATCTATTATTTCTATTTCTTTTATTCTTATTGCTTCCGGGTGTAGGGTTTTCTTTTAAATCAAATTCTAAGGGGAATCATTTGCTTAGCTTTTATTATTATTATTGTTATTTTTTGGCTATATGTTTTCAATTCGAACGTTTCCGAGAATTCGTGTATAATGTGCGTGTGTTGTATCCTCTTTCGGTTATGTATATTCAAATAATTATTATTAAAATTTAAATAAACCTTTTAAAGTAAAAATATTTGGACATTCAAGTTATTCATTAACGTTGCACAGAAATATAGCAGCTAATTTACATTGGGAAACAGCAACAGAGTGTAAGGCAATAAAATACAATGGACGTAAAAAAAAATATTTTTAGGATTAATTTTGGATTGATAAAGTCGAAGCTCTATCTCTCTTGGGTAAAACACATTAAAAGAAAAATATTTAAAATTATTAAACCTGATATTGTACTGCTTTTGGAGGTTTACTTCTACTCACGTTATAACTAAGTCTGGGTCAAAACTTGAAAAAAAAAGCTTGTTTCTTCACGAATTAAAGCACTAAATTGAGCTAAAATTTTCTACATGTGATTGTTTTGGTTGACAATATGGTAATTTAATTATCAATATAAATAAAAATGTAAATATGTGTTTGTTCAAAAATCTCCGAAAGTTCTTCACCTATTCCTCTGAAATTTTGACGTTACGTTGTGCTTTTGAATGTGGACGGGTGTTTATATAAACATATTTCGTAATTCACACTAAAATTTTTTTTTTTTATAAAGTTTAATTTTTTTTTGCTATTATGACGCACGACTCTGAATGCAAAAATTTATTCTTTACAAACAATTTTTTTTGGGGATAATGAATATTTTAACTACGGTCACACATATTTATTGATTGCTATATTTATTCCTTTTTTTGTTTTTCTTTCTTTGAGATATAATTACAGTTATTTTTCTAATAAAACATTTATAAAAAAATTATTCTCTTAGCAACTTAAATTTAGTTTTTTAAATTTGGCAACATTCTGATAGTTTCATGGCGCGATGTTTACAGTTTTATTTATATACTACAAGCATGTATTTGTTGCTCAATATCCCAAAACAAAAAAAGCATATACTTTAAAATACTAAGACTGGCAAAAAGTTTTTCTAATCAAACCTTTTTTCCATTTTATAGCAATAACCCTGAGTCTCTGAATCTATATAAATATGGAAGATTAAAATATTATAAATAAACTAAATCCTTTGAATGTTATTGGTCAAATTATCCCAATCCGCAGAATATCTTTTTCAATTCATCCATGTAAAATATATGTCAGTAATTTCAAATTCCAGGATGAAACTTAACCAATTCAAATTATAAGGAGTTTATTCAATGAAATAGTAGATCGGGATTTCCAGGACTTTAGTATTATTGCTAATGATGCTTCGAAAAATAAGCAAATTACATCAATTGCAGGTATCACTGAAAATTCCTCTTTTGCTTATAAAATCAATCACAATAACTATTTTTACAGCTGAACCTCTGGCTATCTTCCAAGCTTTAGATTATCTGTCTGTTTCAAACAAGAATCTGCTAATTTTATCTGATATTCTCTGTTCTCTCTGCTCTTCCAAATTACTTGATCAAGTCTCATAGTGTTATTTATAAACTAGCTAGTAATAAGATTTACATATTATCCTATTATAGTAAGTTGATTCTACTTTGGACTCCAGGACTCAAATATACTGGGGTGGGGGATGGATTAAAGGAATAAAATTTTATGTTTATTCATATGTTACAATCATCAAAAGGACAATTAATGCATATTAAAAATTTTAATCAGTATTGATCTCTATTTCCTTACTCTTTGTGCATTGCTGCAAAAATAGAGTTGTTCAAATATTTCCTTACTGTGGAGCACCCAGAATCATATTGGTAGACTAGTTTTGCATGCATCAGCTAGGCCTGTGGTTACTGACCTCTGTTCTAGATCGTAGCCTTCTTACTGCTTTACAAATGTGAATTCATAAAACCCACAACAAAATGTATATTATTTTTTATCTTTTTTTTTTTTGAAAAAGTTGCGTAAGCTAAAACTTGATACAATGTGTCCTTATAAATATTTTAAAAAATAACGAAATTGATTAAACAGAAATGTTTCTCAGCAGATAGACAGGGATGTCTTAAGGCATGGGCCCAGGGCCTTGACCACAAAGGGGGCCTCGTCTCGCTATCTATTAAGCATTAATAAGATCATGATTTGAATAATTTCCACTGTGAATTGTAATAACTGGCTGTATTCTTAAAAAAAAAGGGAATTTCGGACGATTTGTCAACTGGTTACTTGTGATGGCTGTCGTCCACTCACAGGCCAAGTCCTATATACCACCATACACCATCATTACTCATACAGTCAAAGGTCGAGATGGTTTGCACCTTTATACAGTAATGCACTTTTATTTGTTTCGGATTATTGTTTGTACGAGTATTTGACAACGTATGCTATGTACTCTCTATTTTTAAGGGTAATAGGTGGGGCCTACATTTGTGTAAGGGCCTGAGGCCTACTTTCGGGAAGGGGCCTAGGGCCTCAAGAAGTCTTAAGACGTCCCTGCAGATAGATATTAATGTTTGTGCTTTTAAATTTATTAATATGTATTTTAATTTTTAGTCTGGTGAATAAAATTCAACTGACAATTTACTTAAGAAAATAATAGTGTATATATTCTGGAAGAATTCACAGAGGGTATTTTATTTTTTTTAAAAATGATCCAGACTTAGCAGTAAAAATGTATCATTTTTAAGTTGTAGTATTTTTAAGTAATAGCTGCCAGCACTAAAGTACCTGTTCTCGTATAGGTTAATTAAAAGTAAAATACTTTTTTCTTGATATAATTGCTGAATTGTAAGGAGAGTAAAACCAAATGCAATAATGACAGTGTATACAATAATGCAAAATAATTTTTTAATGAATGTTCATTTTATAAACGGACCGATCCTAGGGGGTCAGTCAGTCTCCCGCTTGCAGCAGCAAAAAAATTTTTCTCGAATTAATAATGGAGCAAGATAGTAGAAAAATATTGTCTAAGAGTTTTATCTTTTCTGTTATTATTTTACTTATTATAATGAAGAAATCTTACTTTTTTAATATTTTTTTTATTATAAATTGATTTGAAAATATTTTTTTATTTTTAGTTATTTTTATTTTATGCTAATTGGCCCTAGGTTATCTATGCATTTCCGTGTACTCCAATTAATAGTTTTGTATTTTTAGTTATTTTGAAGTGTTTGATTTTTATTTTTAGAGTGTGCAATCATTTATAAAATACTTTCTGCTTGTTGAAATCCATAAGTAATGCTTTAATTTGTTTTACATATTTTTTTGTGCTGTCGTTTATTTTAAATTTGTCATATTATTTCAGGTAAAATGGAACATAGGCTGTCGGATATGGAACATAGGCTGTTGGATTTGGAACATAGGCTGTCGGACTTGGAAAAACTTTTTAAAAGGGTAATTTGTTAGTTATCTACTCCTGAGTTCTTTTTGACTATGGATAAAAAATAGAGATATTTTGTAAATATAAATCTAATGCTGCTAATATACAGTATTTATGTAGCATTATGTATATTGATTAAAATGTAGATGAAAGCAGCTAGGGTTAATCTGTACAATAAGAATTAAAATTCTGTTCTACCTCCCCTCTTGTGTATGACCTCTGTATCAAGCTATAGAAAACTTCCAGGATTTTATATGCAACCCAGTGTCAACTCTTTCTCAACAAATTATTGCTTTCAAATAGAACTAAGCACAATTTGATTGTTTCTCTTGAGAAATCATCCAATGGTTCATTTTGTCAAATTTTCCTTGTGGTATTCTCTAAGACCCTACAGTGACTGGTTTTCAGTGTCAGAATCATGCAACCCAGCAGCATATTTCCTTTCTTCAAATGTGACTTCTAAATTTGTATTACATTGCACAGCATATTTATAAAACTCAGTAACAGCTTAACCATCTTCAAAAACTAATTAAAAAAATCGAGTAGAAGTCAGATTTTTAAAATTGAAGTTCATCTAGATCAGGAGATATATCTCTGTTCCATTCATCAAAGACAAGGTCCAATCATGTCATTTTCTGTAAATTTATGCCCTTTTTCATTACCACAGTAGGTAATTCTTCATCATTTGAATCTAAATCTGATGCTAATTAAGTATGAAGTAGGCTTTCAAGAAGATAACTTGGGGTGCCACTGCCTTCTTCCTTACTAGAATCTTTTTCAATAATTTTTCCTTCTGCATTGTAAAATGTATCTATTTGTTCAATATATTTATTAGCATGTCTTGGGCCACATCAATAACTTCAACCTAATCTTCATTTCAAGTTAGCTAATCACATAGACATTTTAGCATCTTACTGGCTTAAAAGTTTTGCTTCGAGGTATTTACATGTTTAATACATTAATAAATATGTAATTACATATAAATGATACATATATAAATTGTTTAGAGTATCGAAGAATGAGTTTGGTTAAGATTCATTTAAGATGCATTTAAATAAAATTTATAGCATTATTGGACACATGTACCAAAAATCACCAGCATGCATACTCGCACCAGACTGATTACACATGAGCATCGTCGTAATTTATCCTGAAAACTTAGTGGAAAAAACTGGTATGATTCTAGATATACACTGCACTTTCAGGGCTCTACCATCTGGTGAGAGAAAATACAGGTTGTGCTACAATATTTATTGTCAATGCTTATATATACCTGCTCAAATTTGAATTGGTATTGAAAAATAGATAAGTAAAAGCTGTATATGCCTAGCATCTTACGTCTAGGTACCTATTTTTAGATGCAATATTGTGAGTGCTACAACACATTTACACATTATTTAACATTTTCACATTACTTCTATATACTTAAATTTATACTAATTGTGATGTGGATATTATGGCCAAAAATATCTATATCATCTATCCTTTTTGAGAATCTCACCTGGAAGTAAATTTCAGTATTTTTCTGACCATCCAAACATATAATGGTCCAGCATGTGTTTTTCAATCAAAGAACTAAGGCATTTGTTTAAGGAAGCATTATATATTGTTATTGCCTTTTAAATTGAGATCTTTATGATCATGTAAGAGCTGTTCTATATTTAGAATAGGTGTAAATGGGTATGTGAAAACAGTTTTAAAAGTTCCTTTTCATGTACTTTTTTTAAAAAAAATTATTTTTGCACATTCATTATACAATTTTAAACTGTCAATGTATTTTTTTGTCAACTAAATTTTCACATTTGTCCTAGCACTAATTGGGTAATTTCTCTGACTTCAGTATCTCAAGGTTACATGATTCGTGAAGGAATATTAAAATTTTTTTTTGAAAAATGACTAATGTGTAATTTCCCATATTTTTATGTTACAATCTAGGAATTTAACCTCCAAAAAATTTCCTCTGTGTACAATCACAATTTTTTAAAATATTGCCTGAAATGATCCATACAGAATTATTGTAGAAAATTGATTTGCTCAGTTCTTTGAAGGAGGTCATTTATGACAAATATACCTCACCATGAACATCAGTCTCTTTCTGGAGTATTCATAAAACCTTTTTGTAGCATTTTGTCCATTCATATTGTTCCCATTATGGAAGGAAACCATATCTTGAAGATATCCATGGGCTGCAGTACATTCTTTAAGAGTCATTGTGTGATGGAGCTGGAGTCTTGAAATTGTATTTATGCTAGGGTTCTGAATTGGGTGCAATAAATGCATGCACATATCATTTGTGGCAAGCTTAATCATAGTTAAGAATGACAAAAATCTGTAGTAAAAAAGTTTTTTTTTAAAAAAAAAATCAGTATTACAAACAGTGTGGTACCATTATTTCAGCTAGAACATTACATTTGTGTTACTGTGTAAGGTTTCTTTTCTTCTTACATCCTTCATACTTAGCTCGAAAAATATTGTTATCTATTATATATTTGTGTCTGCAAAGGTAACTGTATGAGGGAGGACCCAAAAATAACTAAACTATTACTCTAAATAATTAATTTATTAAGTCTTTTACAAGTTTTTTTTCCTCCTTCAAAGTATTCTTTACCATTTGACTATATACATTTCAGCAAAAGTCTTAAGACTTCCGAAAAAAAGTGTTGGTGAATAGTTTGAATGGAGGGGGGGGGAATAAAAATTCCCTGTTCACCTCCTACACAGACGCCATTTGGAGAGCCACTACTAGAGCCACTTGGTGGGAGAATTTTCTACCACAAAGAGAAAGGCTGTGCCCTTTGTAGATATCCCTCCTATAGTTAAAAATAGAGATACTATATGGATATTCTAGCATTGGATTTTATAGCTTAAATGAAAATTACGTTTTGAGTAGCTTTCTGCTTAAAGTAAAACTAAGATAAAATACAGAAAAAATTAGTGCTTTAAAAATAAGAAATTCACTTATTAATAGATGCTTTATTTATTTTCAACTTTATCTCAAAAATTAAAAACGAGCATATGTATATGTTTATTATCAATGTCAAATCATCGAATCTACAGTGTATTAGAAAAAAACCATGTCTCTTAATATGAAATTTTAAAAAAAAAAGTGCTCTGAAGGCTCATTTTTTTTGTTACGATTTCTATGATTATGTGCATCTTTTTTAAAAACAACTATTGAAATAAGTGTTAATCCTTAACTGTAAAAGAGAGATAAAAACAAACAAAATGCAATTTTGAGGAAGAATGAGTTTTTTGTTTAATTTGTTATTCTGTTAAGTAAAATACGCTTTGCATTAAGAGGTTATATATTGTTACATATGTATAATATAAATGCAAAAATGTTAAAATATAGAGAATAAATATAAAATTATCTTTTTAGTATGAAAATATGAAGGAAGATGGTAATGTGGATTTGCACGCAAATAAAATTATTACTAAAAAGAAGGGTAATTATTATTTTGATATTTGTAATGAATTTCTTCTATATTCACTTTCTATTTGCTGTATAAATTATTTTATATTGCAAATTAAATTAAGTATTTCCAAGCCAATTCATTTGATAAAATATTAAATAATGTCACAGCATATAATTTAGAGTGTCTAGTATTTTCTTTTTTGTTTTGGAGATTGGCAAGCACACTAAAACTCCTTCTCAATCGGAAAAACAATTAAAAACTTTCTCAAGATATTCCATAATATGGAATAAATAACAGGTATACCTTTTTAATGCTAAAATTGTTGACATCGATTCTAAACTTAACTTTTAAGATCTTCATTAGTGCATATTCCTATTACTTTTAAGATCTTCATTAGTGCATATTCCTATAGCTTAATTCTTATAATCTGACTTTTTTTTTCCAAAGTGACCATATGAATTCATTGTCTACTGTGGTGCTATGATAGTCAAAATATTCTCAAATCTAGTTTCAAAATCTAAAAAAAAGCATTTAAATGTTGGTGATGTCCAAAATTATGCTCCTTTAGTTTAATGCTGGCAAGAAAGGCTGTGTGAAATGTGGTCCTTGTTTTAATAAAATTTATGCTGTTGCCTTGTAACTGCAAAAAACCTCATTAAATTTAGTAAATAAATCTGTTAAATAAGTGAGTCTAGTTAAATTTCCTTTTAATATTAGTCACAATCTGGTTTGATGCGAGCCACTATTGTAGACCCCCATTTTCACCTCATAGACCCCCAAATTATTTTTTTGCTGTTGTGGACTCCTTGCAGATCGTCATAGACCCCTGGGGGTCTATATAGACCACTTTGGAAGAACTGCTCTAACCACTAGGCTACCCACGGCCCTATAATATTTGTGTAATTTTGCTATGTTTGCATTTTGATACAATATTGTTTTTTGTTTAAAAAAAAATTGTTATGTTCTTTTTTTCAAAATTGAATGATATTTCCATTTTATTAGACTTAAAATTGAAAAATTGATTAGTTTAAGTTTCAATTTTGAATGAAAAACTACTCTTCAGGCAGTCGCCCCGAAAAGACTTGGAGGTCCACTGACCAATCGCAATCCACTTAATGTTCACCATTGCTTTAAATTATTTTTGATACTACAAAAATATATAATATATTAAATGTAAATTGGCTGTTAAATATAAATTTTGATTCTTTTAGTGATTATAAAAAATCAGATGCTTATAGTAATATATAAGTAGATGAAGTTATTAATATAGTGATTTAAATTAATATTTTCAGTAACTTATTAATATAATTGTACATAAATATCAAATAACTGCAGAATTCCTAATTTTTCTTTTTTCAATTAATTCAACTTGAAATCTGTTTCTGCCATCAGTTATATGTTTGGAGTTTATTAATAATAGTAACAACATAAGATCATAAAAATATCACAAAGTCAAACAAATGCACACATAACCAATCATTTTATTTTTAAAATAAATTTTTGAAGTAATCATTTAAACATTTTTGTTTTTATTTTCAAATTATCTGATGGACTGCATTTGATATATATATGTAACACGACGATGTTGTTGGAATGGATTCTTTATAATATGAGATTGATAAGGCAGTACAGTGATTGAATAAATTTGTTTTTTATCCATCTTGAACACAAAAGCAAGACAGGGACAACACATCACAAAAACACACTGCAGCTGGCTACATGTTGACGCAGATAAAATACAGAAGCGAAAGAGAGCTTGGTCCCCAGAAATCTCGCTATTTATAGGCAGCTTAAATCACGTGATCTGTGTGGGTGGATGGATGTAGTTTAAAATCCTCTCGTTAGACGGCTGGTTAACTTATTACTAAAACGTTGGTCCTGAAGGGATGGACCAAAGGTAATTAAAAGTTATTAAGAATAATTAATGGGGATTATTACATATATATATTAAATTAATATTCTGAAGACTTTTTTTAAAGATTTTATTATGTACAATTTTTTTAATTAAAAAAATATTAAAACTTTGTGCAACTAACAGTTGTATCATGTAAAATTTTTTAAAATTATTTATTGAGATAATTTTGTAGAAATTAACATTTTCAGAAATGTAAAAATTTTTTTTCACATACAAATAATTACATTCATTTAAAGGCCACGGTGAAACTTTTTAAAACATAAGATATTTTAATTTAAGGTTATTTTGTCAAAATATATAAATTTTAAAATGATTTAAAAAGTGCATATTATTTTAAATATTACTTGGCGTTATATTTTGTATATGCAGAAAATATTTCTTCTGAAGTTTTTATAATTTATGTAAGTTTTAATATTCTGTTTTTTTTTAATTAGGCCCTCCATCCCCCTCCATCCCAGAACCATCCTTCCCAGTCCCTCTGGCCACCAGGGGTAATGATTTTTATCATATCTTTCTTTTTGATTTTAAATGAAATCATATTTTACATGTCATTTCACTCACATATCAATATTTAGTCAATTAGAAAAATTTATTTAAAGATAAATTGATTATGTATTTTAATCTTAAAATTTGAGATTTCTGTATCATAATCTTGTTTCATTTCCCAGCCAGTTAAGTAACTAATTTTATTTTGTGTTACATGTTCATAAACAAAGTGAAATATGTTTCTGTATTTGTTGGCTAAGTTGCGAGTTAGGTGACTGTGGACATGTAAAATAACTTATTTCTGCAATTTAGAAATATGTATTTTCAGATATCAGAAAATCAACCGGATCTTTAACTGTGACATGAGAGGATCATTGTTATCCAGTTCCACAGGATATAAGTGTTGCACAGAATGTACATTTTCTCCGCCTGCCGTTTTAAATTTTACTTCCCTGGTGCAACCATCTTTTCCAGGGAACATGTCAATCCTCTATTCTAAAGGCCAGTCTACTGGGTTTTTTTTTGTCCCACTTCCAAGGATAACAATCTGTCCCACTTTGCTTGTATAGCTTAACTTCTGCTTGGTGGCTGAACTAACATGCTTAACAACATTAAATGTTCTATTCGAAATCTTCCCCGGTATTCATTTCATAAAGTTTGTTGATACTGAGATCAATCTTATGAAGATATTTACTCAATCCAAATTATCTAATTCATTTAACTCCCACTGTTCAAATCTTTTGAATAAATACTGGAGGTGTCTGAGGATTTAGGGCATTTGGATCTTCTGACAAATAGTTCCGAAGTTTGGAATTGATAGTGATGTCAAATACCTCTTTGTAATAATATGAGACCTTTCCTATAAACTTTTCTTAGCAGCTTCACCATCTGAACTAAGTGTTTCCAAAAACCATCCTTCCAAGCATCTGGAGGAAGGTTAAATTTACTCTGAAGCAGCGTTCTCGAACCTTTCCCAATCAAGGGAACTGATTCATTTGTTAGCACCAGTAGAATTGGTTCCCTTATCACTGTATATATTTTTTGGCCTTCCTCGTCTTGCAATGCACCTTCTAAATCCTAAATGGAATCCATTAGTTAAAAAGTGATGCTTTAATTCAAGGTGGAGGGCCCTTTACACTGCATGTATAAACAATAATATCCATACCATCTCTTAAATGATGTGGTCGTGCCACTTCAATAATTTCAAATACCACAGCCTCCTCTACACTGTCTTCTGGGTGTGGAGCAGGAATTGATTTGATTCTTTTTTGCTGTACATCTTTTGTATTTTACACACTTTAATACAACTCTTTGAATCATCTCTTAGTCCCAAAAGAGCCAAAATTGCTAAATATCGGTTATAACAAGGGGAATTCCAGCATGTGGAGAATGGAGACTTTCAAAGATCAATCTGTCTTCGTTTGGCAGATCTGATGCTAAAATTAAAGGTCTTTTAACATTTTTTCTGCATTATCTCTTTGTGTTACTTTAGTTTTCATTATAATTAGCCTCTTGGAATCAGAGAATGCACATAAGGTTTTCAATTTGGATTTTAGGTTTTCATTTTTAAGGGTTTCATATTGAGCAATTTTCCCAAGTTCTTCATCTATTTCTTTTTTCAAAAACAGGGGCAATTTTTTTTGTATAATCATTGTTTAATGAGTCACCATTTAAAATTGCAATGGGATAACGCAACCCCTCTACTGAAACATCTTCCTGTATGCGTGACTGAACCAAAGGAAAAAGCTTGCTTAATACTTGTCACATGTTAATACAATATATTCTAAAGTTTACAAATAAATCTGCAAGTTATCAAAAATTTGCAAATTAATTTTTTTTCTGTAGCTTTGATTATTATTAGCTCATGCACATAGTACTCAACAAGCAATTGATTTCTTTCCAAAATGTGATTTTAAACTTTCAATTACTTTTGAGTAATTTTCATTTATTAGAAAAAAACTGCCAATAATTTTACATGCCCTTGTTTCATCAGTCCAAGTCTTTATCAAAAATTTAATTTTCTTTTTGATTCTGTAGTGTTGATTACAACTGATTTCAAGACCGAATCTCTTTGGCAGAAAGTGAATGCTCTGTGTTAAACTGGACCAGAGGGGTTGGGTCTATTATGAGCTGTTAAAACCTGGGGAGCAGTTAACAATAAAAATTAGGCAAAATAATTGACCAATTTGAACAGTTCACTACCTGTAAAAAGGCCAGAATGATGAAATAGGCAACAAAAAGTCATTTTTCATCAAGACAGTTCTCCATCTCATTTGGCAAAACCAGTTCGTGACATTTTACAAGAACTCATCTGGGAAGTTCTCCCCCATGCGTGTGCAACTTATGACATGCTTTGCCACACTTGGCATACAGTACTGTTTTTAGTTGCTCTCTACATTGGTCTACAAATTTTTCAATTTTTGAGTAGATAATTTTAAAATGGAGCTTATTGACTAACACATTATGGCTAGCAATATGTATGGGATTACGAAAAATTCGAAAGATAATTCTAACGATAAATCGTCAGCTATTTTAAATTATTAGAGGTCATGATGTACAGATTTAATTGATTTATACGAAAAAAGCATGTGCTCCACTTTTCTGTTTTGGTTCTTGCCGATGTGAACAAGTTATTTGTCATATGAAAAGTGTTTGAGTCAACAAAGAAGTTGTTTCACAAAAGGATGCTGAAAATAGTGTCAAATTGAAAGAATGGGGTGAAGCAAACTGTTTCAAATTTTTCCTACAGTGAGGCCCCCTGAATCATCTTGGTAGATTACCTTGGAATGCCAAATTTATGAGGTTTCTGACCCTTGTTCTCCCCATTCCTCTTACTTGCCAAACTCGGTTCCTTCTGATTGCGATCTGTTTGTATCCTTGAGTTTGTATGAAATGCGTTGATGAATGGTTCGCAGCAACAGAGAAAGATTTTTATTAGCCTGGTGCTCATAAATTGCCTGAAAGATTGGAAAACTGTATTAACAAGTGAGGGAACATGCAGTAAATAAAGCACTTTTTATCACTGTTCTTAATTTGACATGTTTTTTTAGGGGAAAAAACATGTCCACATTTCATACTCTTTCACCTGGTATATGTGTGCATGGCAAATGGAATTTAAAAAAAAAAAAAACAGCAAAATAATTTAACTGAAAAGACTAATTTTAGAATTCAATTGATGAAGAACTTCCTAGGAATGAATGATTGATCAGTCAAAAATACCATTTCATGGACAGATTTACTGAAAAAATGAAAAAGAAAAGACGTTAGATTGTTATTAAAGAACCAGAGTATCTTAAATGTAAATTGACATTTTTAGTTGTGACAAAAAAATACACCTATTAAGAAATACATTGTCTTACATTAAGGAGGAAATATAGTACTGTTTTTTTTTTTTTAATTGTAAATATGTATTTCAGACACTCATATTATTTTGTGTTAGCAGTATATGTCTAGAATTTAGGATATGGAAACTTTTTAAAATACTGTGGTTATAAGGAAAATTAATTATCTAAAATGCTAAAAAATAATTGCCTTTTTTTAATGTGGTGTGTTAAGTAATGAGAATATTTTTGCTGTAGAATTTGGGAACATAATTACCAAGAGGAAGGTAATAACAAAAAGGAGGGTTGATCTTGTAAAATTTTGGAAAATTATTACCAAGAGGAAGGTAATAACAAGAAGGAGGGTTGAGCTTTTGCCTGTGGGAGGATCTCCCAAGAAGCCAGAAAGTGAGTTTTTCTCTTTTCTTAATCTAAAAAAAGTAATAATATTAATAGTGTTTATATATATATATATATATATATAATTTCATTGAAAACCATTAGGCAAAATTTATTTTTAATAATTGGAATCAAATCTTTCTTTTAAAGGTCAGATTAAAAAAAAAAGCATTTTTTTTACTCTATTTGTGTATATTTGCTGTTGACTTTTTGATGTGTTATTTCTTTTATGTTTTAAGAAAAGTTCATATTGTTAATATATGTTTACTAACCAATAATTAAGTAATGGTTTGGGCTGAGTTAGAAGCCTCATAATCCAATTTTCAGCAGTCTTTCTCTCGCAGTTCTTAGAAATACATTTACATTCAATGTCAAAATCTTTAATTTAAAAATTTGTAGTGAATTAAGCTTTCTCTAGGGAAGTAAAATCCTATATTATATGCTATATTTACATTAAGTTGTTCTTCTTGTTTGTCTAGATGGCTTCATATTTGCAGTAGAATTTGTTACAGAATATCTTTTTAACGTTGTCATGACATTAGAAACAACATATAGTGCATAAGCATCAATTTGATGCACAGAATAACATTCTCCCTTCCAAAATAATAATTTTTATCTTTCATTAAAAGGCAGAAACAGACTTATCCATAATTAGAAAATCATCCACCCCCACTTTTCAAATTGTAACACAGAACTGTATGAAACGCACTAAAATGTGCTACAAATTCTGTTTTCAATCCTTTATAAGTTTCACTTGTATGTGACAGAATTTTTGGGCTCAATTTCTGACCACTTTAAAAGGTCAGATTGATTCGAAATTTTGCACGCTTGTCAATGACCGATGACAATACAATAAATTCATAATTTTGTTCCATTGTCCTTATCAGGATCGTTAGGGATAACGATATCCAGATTTGGTGACAAATCCATATACCAATTCCTGATTTGGCAACTAATTCCAGATTTAGCGACTAAAAGATGAAGTTGCAACCCTAAGAACGAATACACTTGTAGTTAATAGAATTAAAACTAACAAAAAATGTTCTTTATTTGAGAAAGGGAAGGGTGGGTGTGCGTCAGCATTTTTTTACCGTAACATAAGCAATTGTCTAGTTTACCTGAAAATGGAAATGCGCATGTGAAAAAAAATATCTTCTTACTTCAAAATATTTTTTTATAAAGTAATACACACACACGCATGTGCACACGCACACACATTTAAAAGTGTTAATATGAGTTAACATTATAGCAATACGTTTAAGAGGTAATAATAAGATTGACACTTAATATTGCCATGTTTTTATTAATTCGCTTACTTGTATGTCTGTCCGTATGGAATATTGATTTTAAATTGACATCCCGATAAGCTAGAGACCTGAAATTTGGACCATAGCTCAGAAGTGGATGACAGTGCGCAAAAATGTTAAGAAAGAAGGGGGGGAAAAAAGGAGGAATTTTATAGTTTTTAGTTCGTTATAAAAACATGGTACAATATAGTTTTTTTAAATTGAAACTTTTTCTTCTTGACACACTTTTATTAGTTTATCTATAGAGTTTATCTACGGAATCTTTGAAATATAACAATGGAGGGCATTTATAAATATTTTAGACTACTTTAATCATGGCTGTCATCTGTATTATAAAGCTATAGCTGAAAGTTTATTCTGATTATTGACTTTTATACATAGCCCTATTGTTACTGATTTCTTGTGGCCTTCTTATTGCTTTATTCATGTATGAAGGGATATGGTTATATTATTGTTTATTTGCCTATCACCTGTTCAATATAATTATATTTCAAATTTAATTATATCTCAATCCATTGTTTTATGTAATAATTCTTTTAGATAAAATTATCCGATGCATTTATTGTATTTGATATATCAATTTAATATTTTTAAGACTTTTTAAAAATCATTATTATGCTCTACATTTTTTTAGGGGGGGGGCTAGAATTATATCTGCAACAAATAGCTGTTTCATGTTAAAATTTTAAACTATTTTGAGATAATTTGGGGGAAATAAGCTTTTTGGATAAGTGAATTTTGTTAAATATAATTAATTATATTCATTTAAAGATATTCCCGAGGATAGTAAAACTTTTTAAAACACATATATTAATTTAAATAAATTTAATAAACCATAAAAATTGTAAATTATTTAAACATCTGTATGGATTTTTTTCAAATATTGCTTGGTGTTATATATTGTAAGTTCAGAAAATGTTTTCAGTAGTTTTTTAATTTACATAATACTAAATCTGTTTTATTTATTGTTTTCTTTAGTTGGCTTTCAGGAGAGGCAAACTGTCCCCCAGCAGAAGTGCAAACTCCTTCTATGACTAGAAGGGGTAATGAATTTTTTCATATATATATTATTTTTTGAGTTTAAATGGAATCCGATTTCCTTGTCATTTCACTATTGTCACCTTGTTATTGCTACTATTATTATTTAGTTAATTTAAAAAAATTATATAGAGGAAACTATAGTTCATTTGATTATGTACTTTAAGTTAAATAACAAATTTGTAAAACTGAAATAAGTGTCTTAAGTATATCTTCCCAGAACAGA